>QJNZ01000759.1:0-46298 GCA_004155055.1 Monosporascus sp. CRB-8-3
TTTACTTTTAATAAGTTACGTTTGGCGAAAATAATTATTAAAACGATACGTTAAACCTTTTTAAAACTTATTACCGAAATTAAAAAAGGTTCGAAAATGTTAAAAATTTTCCGTAAAATTTATGTTATAATTAAAAAAGCCCGTTAACGTTCTTTTTGGAAAAAACTAAGCCAATACCGTTATAACGGTAAAAACCCGGTTATTTTTATTACGAAATTTTAGAAATTAATCCGTAAAGTTAAGGAATACGGTATAAAACTAGGTAAAAATTAATAAGTTATTATGTTTTTAACCGCCGTTAAGGATAAAATAAATAATTAATATCAAATAATAAGTTTTATGTTACGTAAAACCAATTATATAATTTACCGCTTAATAAATAATTTTAATAATAAGTTTTACTACCAAGTAAAAAAAATTAAAAATAACGGAAATAATAATAATAAACTTAAAAATTAAAGTTATAACGTCCAAAATAATAATAATAATAACAAAAAGAAAAATAACGGTGATAAGTTTTTATAGAACGTTAAAAACGAATTTTTTTATTAAAATTATAGGAAATACGGTTATTTAATTAAAAATTACCGAAAGTTTAAAAAAGATAGGAATAATAATAACGTTAATAATTAACAGCGTTTATTAAAAACGTATTTTATCCTAAATAGTTTTAAGGATTTGTATAATTAATTTTTTAAAAAATATTAAACTGGATATACCGTAAAAGTTAATTAGTTAGAAATAAAAAAAATTATAAAACTTTTTAATTACGTTATAAAAAATGTTAAACGCGTTACGTAATAGGACGACGTTTTAAAGGGCGTCGCCACCTTTATTTAAAAAAATGGCGTATAACGCCCCGAAGGGTTTAAATCTGGAAATACTAATATATCGAAAAAGTTTTTTATATATACGTTTAATAATATAACCGATAACGAATTAGTATTATATTTAAAAATAGGTATAAAATTAATTACGGAAAGTTTTGGCGAAAAATCCGAAAACAAATATACGTAAAATAAACCCCGAACCTTAATTTTTTAATTATATAATATATATAAAAAAAACCGTAACGAGATATTATAAAATTCGGAAATTAACGTATTTATTATAAATAACGTTAAAAATTATTTTTTAAAATAATTGTTAGATATACGGGAAAAAAAATTTATAATTATTATTAAAAGAAAGCCAATTTAAACCGAAATAATTAGTATAATTAACTAAAATTTTAAAGGGATTAAAGGCGAATATAATTTAATCACCTTACGATATATATTATACGTATTTATTTTCCCATTGTAAATTTTCTCTGGCGAAATTTTTTATAGATGAGGAGGATACCTTAACCGGAATTATTTAATTAATAATAACGGTACGAAGTTAATTATAATAAACGTCTTTAAAAAAGGTTTCTTTTTTTGGACATACGGATAAAAGGAGCTTTCCGTAAACGGTTTAGCCGACGAAATTTAATAAGGATACGTATTAGAAATGGTATAAAGTAAAATAGACGAGATATTAAAGATTTTATAAGCCTTTATTATTAATGGGAAGGTTTTAATAATAAAAGCAGTATTAAAAAAACTCATTTTCTAATATTGCTATCTATGTTATTTTAGTAACAAACGGTTAAAATGGATTATTAAGATAATTATATAGATAAATTTAAACGAAATAAACGTTAAACCGATTATTTATAAAATTTATAATTAAATTAAAATTATTAAAATACTTTTAAAAGATTTTCAAAAAAAAAAAAAAGGAATATACGTCGGAAAGTTATTCTGGTATAACGTAAGCTAAATTAAGCCCGTTATTATTAACAGCAATACGTATTACAATTTAATTATAAATAACGTTAACTATTACTATATTTTTAAAGCGTATAAAATTAAGGACAAAATATAATAATATCTTTATTTATATATAACAAACGTAAAAATCAAATTAGCCCTAAATAATAAAATAATTAAAACTTTCCGTATTAATAAAAAGAAAAAATTCGGAATAAGTTTATTCGAAACCTTTTATAATACCGAAAAAATTAAATTAATTAACTCTAACCTTTATAATCAATACTAAAATAATATCTCGGAATAAAGCATATAAATCGTCTAAAATAACGTTTGCATTACGGTTATTTAAATATATATTTCGATTTGTTTTTTGGATTACGTTATAAAAGTAATAATTTATACATTAAATCGTATTAAATAATTTATAATTAATTATATTATATTATAAGAATATTATAATCGGGTACTGGACAATAAGGAACAAATAAATAAGCCGGATAACGCGTACCTACGTATTATCAGTAACCGTTATACGGTTCTGATCGACGAGAATTATCGAATTAAAGCTGAAAAACTGGAAATACGAAATACTAAAAATCTATTTCTAAGCTATTAAGGCACTTATAACTACAAAGTCTAATTATTAAAAGGCGGTCGTTTTCTAGTTACATTATATATACAAGTTTACGAAAAAATAAGTACGATAAATAAAAAAAATAAATTACCCGATCCGAAAAACGTTATAAGGTTTTTACCTTCTTATATATAACGTAAATTCCGTTACCGACCCCGAAAAAAAGGCGTTAACGTTTATAACCATAATAATAACGTCGTATTAAACGATTAAACGGATAACGAAATAAAAACCGTAAAACGGAAACAAGGTAAACCGAAAAAAATTAAATCTAAGTTATATATATATAAGGTACTTAATAAAAACCCCGAGATTATAACGGTTTTAATCTAAAAAAATGTTAATCCTTATCCGGGCATCTATAATTTTAATTTTTTTAATAAATCGGAAAATAATTTTTATAAAGATCTAAATAACCGCAATATAATTTAACAAATTTACGAACGAATATACGTACGTTATATATTTAATAATAATATTTACCGCTTATTTAACGTAAATAACGACGGGCCTAGTTTTAAGGAAACTATAGCCAGCCCTAAGTGGGATATATAATTTAAAGTTATTTATAAAAAAATTAAGGGAAACTTATAACGGGGAATTTTTACCTTTAAATCAACGACTGAAGTTGTTAAAAGCTATCTAATAAATACCAAATAGGTTTTAAAAAAGAAGTATACGTTAACGGGCGAACTGGAAAAATATAAGGTTCGTATCGTCGTATACGATTTTACCTAACGAAAGGGAATTAATTATAACGAAATAGCTGTAATTACCGTACGCATAGTGTATTAGCGTATTCTTATAGCATTTATAGCGTTTATAAAATAGTATATTTAATAGATCGATTTTATCGTTACTTACCTAAATAGCAATTTAAAAAAGTAAATCTTTATAAAACGTTTTCCTTTATTATAAAAGTATTTCGATACATATCTAGATAAAAGATAACGTTTTGGTTTTACGCCTAAAAAAATTATTAAATTGATAAATCCTTTATATAGGCTAAAGCAGGCCGGTACTATATAGCAAAAAAAAAATCCGAACGATATTTAATAAATACGGTTTTAAACCGTTATTATCTGACGATACGATATACCTTAACGTGAAAACCTGCAACGTAATTGTTTTATACGTCGATGATTTTTTACATTTCGGCCCTGATAAAATATGTTTAAAGGTTATAACAGATACCATCGCCGGTAACGTTCCGATAAATAATTTCGGAACGGCAGATTAATACCTCGGTATCCGTATTATTCGATCGTTCGAAATAAACGACATCCGTTTTAACTAAAAATAATATATTAATAAAGCGTTAATAAGTTTAAATATTAATAATATAAGGGCAAAACCGACTTTTTTTGTTAAAAAATATCTAAACTACGTAATATATTATAAAAACAAAACTAATAAATAAGATATTTTCGATTACGTTAATTTTATTAACAAGTTTAACTTTTTTAGTTATATAATTAAACTAAATATAACGTTTATAACGTTTACTTAGGCGCGGTTTATAAATAACCCGTTTCCTAAATATCGAAAATATATTAAACGTTTTTTAAGGTATTTAAAAAAAATTTCAAAACTATTTATTCGATACCGGAAACTAAACGAAAAATACCTTTATTACGTTTATAACAAGCTAGGGCTATTTATAATAATTAATGCAAACTTTGTAAATAACCTCGATATAACTAAGTTTACTATTAGTTACGTTTTGTTTATGGTAAAAGGCCCGGTAGCGTAGGTATTAAAACGATAATAAGTTATTATAAAATATATTTCGGAAGTTAAATATATAATATTAGGTACTGCAGTTACTAAAGTAACAAACGTACGGATTTTCCTTAAAAAACTTGGCCTTATGCCTAAAGGCCCTATTACCGTCTTTAAAAATAATAACGGTACGAAGAAGTGGGCTGAGGAAAATACTATGTTACGAAAGAAACGTTATATACGCATCGAATATTATTATATACATTAAGAAGTTTAAAAAGGCCATATAAAGGTTAAATACGTTAAAAACGTAAAAAACCCTGCCGACGGATTTATTAAATTACTGGATAAAATAATATATAATAAATTTGTTACCAACTTAAGTTTTAAAAATATTTAAGAAATATTTAAGATTTGGTTAAAGTAACTAACAAAAAAATAATTCCGCTAAACTTCCTTTATACGGGAAAAAAAGCGTTCCCTTACTAAAACCTGTTCCTTGCTATTAAAAGCAACGATTACGGCATTTTTCTTATAATTACCCGAAAGTATCTATTTACCTATTAGTTTTAAGGCTTTAACCTCCTATAAAATTACCTATTTATACTTACCTATAACCTTTTACGTCAATCTTTACCTAAGGGCGCTAATATCCTATACATAGTTTATAATTAATTAATATCCCTTAACTAACCGGAAAATTTTTTTTATTCGATAGCCTTTTGCAAAAGGGAATTTAAAAAGCAGTAATTTTAATTATTTACTAGTATTACCGTTAAAAAATGGATCCGATTTTTAAAGCTATAAAACTTAAAACGTAATAAATTAACGCAATAAAACGTTTTCCCATATTAACGCCTAACCTAATCCGAAACGTTTCGGGAAAAATAAGTCTTACAACCCGGTACGGTTATAACAGAACGGTAAAGTAAAAAGGCCGGCTACTTAATACAATAAGTTAATGCAACGTATAACCTAATTTTTCGCGCAAAAGTTAAAGGTTTAATTCTAAACTGTACAAATTATTTTTTATTACTTTTCTATTAAATTTTATCAATTTTTTATCGGTTTTCTGTATAAAAGTTAAAGTTTAATTCCTAAACGTATTAATTAAAGTTTTTCCTAAAGTTTTCGAATACATACATAACGTAAAAGGGCGTATTAAGATTCGGTACGTTAACATATAATAGGGCTAGTTGGCCCGTATAACGTTTACCCGAACGTATCTTAAATAAATCTAGCGTACCTACCTTTTTTAACTAGCCTTTTGCACCTAGAATAGATATATTCTAGATATAACCAAGTAATACATACATTACGATACCAATAACAGTTAGATTAGCACCGCGTATCCTGATAGTAATAACTATAACCCGTACGGCCGAAAAAATTAATATACGGGCTTTTCCCATAAAAAATATACCTAAGACGCCCGGTATATTATAATATAACGGATAGTATCAGCTAGCAGGGGGTGCTAAACGCACCTTATATACGGAAAGGGTCCTTTTAATCGGAAGATATATATTCCATTACTAGGCTATATAAAAGCTATACGCGTATAAAAAATATACGTAACTTAGCTTAATATAATAATATAACTAATATCCTTTATATTTAATAATTAAAAGTTTTATTCCTTTAATTCGCGTTATTATTAATTAATTAGCTGTTATTGAGACGATATAAGCTATATATTAATAATAATTATTAATATATTTTATTAATTGTAATAATAACGGTATCGTTAACGTCCTCCGTTATTTATAACGGATTTAAGGACTGGAATTACTTTAAAAGCGAATTCCAGGTTAAAACGTACGTTTTCGATATATGGGATTATATCGACCTTAATTAATTATTTTCGTAACTTATTAAACTAATAAAACTTAATATAACTTCGTATCCGAAACGACGAATCCGTTATATGATACGAATTAATACCTTAAACGGCTTTTTAACTATATTTATATTGTCCGGAAGAATTTACGAAAAAATCGATTATATTAATTACTTAACGAATACCCTTAAAATAACGACCGAAAATAAATAAATTTATAATTAGGATTTTACGGCATATATTTATAAAAATCACAAGTACGGTATTTTCCGAAAAAATAATAACGACTTTATAAAATAAGTTTTGGAATTAATATTTCCAGTAATTAAGGAAATAAGTGTTTTCCCAGGAAAAAATTTACGGAAATAATACGTTAAGCTGGTCAAATCCGGTAAAATATACGATAATAAACTTTTAATTAATACTCAACGAAAATACCGCGAAAAGTTAAAATAAATTTCAAAATCGGTAAAAAAATTAAAGGAATAAATTGTAAGGTAATAAAAGATTATGGTTTAGAGATAGCAATATAAAATCCTAAAAACAAAAATAATGATCGTATAGATAAACGATTTGTATATAGCATTAATTTTTATTATAAGGATTTAAACGATTATTTTCCAGATAATAAAGAAATTTAAGATTAATAACGGTACGATTAGTTATGAAAAAATAACGGTTAATTTCCTAAATTACAAGACTATAACCTATTTATAATTTATATCGAAAAATATTAAAATAACGTTTTTAACGTTTTACGGGATACCTACGGATTTTTTTAATTAGGACGATCTTAATTAGAAAAAAACCAAAAATAACCCTTAGCCGTAAAGAAGGACCTTAAAGCGTAAGCCGAAATAAAACGGTTATAAAAGTTTCCAAACGGGCCGAAATAACAGCAATAATAAGCGAAAACGCTAAAAGTCAAACGTATAAAAAACCCGTTACAAAACGTATTTAAGCTTTTTTTACGGGTTTTCCTAATATTATTACGTATTTTTTAATAAAGCCCCGGTAAATTTCCGTTTTAACGATAGGATAATAGTATACGTTTAAGGCCGAATATTTTCCGATTAATTTTTAAAAAAAGAAATTAACCGTTTGTCGAAAGGTATAAAAAAGATAATTATTTAAAAAATAAATTAATTTTTAAAGGAAATAAAACGGGTTTTAGCGTATTTTTTAATTTTCAATTAACGTAATACGATAAACGTTACGTTTTACCTTTTAAAAAATTTATTTATTTTGGACTTAAAATTTACGATATATATTTTTAATTTTAATAATAAATTTTTAAACTTTAAATATACCGTATAAAGTAACGGAATATACGCAAATAATAATTTCGTTCCGATTAAAAGATACGGAAAGGTTAACGTAATATTTTGAAGCTTTAATAATATAAAAACGTTACGTTTATATAATATAATTTATTACAAAAACTTTATATGTAACTTGATATTTTTCCGGTAACTCCGGAAAAAAGGGTATTAATAAGATAATCGAAAAATTAATAATTTTATCCGAAATAAATATAATTAGGTAATTATTACGTTAATAAATAAATTTAATTAATTTATTATCGAAAATATAAACGTAATAATTGTTTATATAACTTTTACAACTTATAAATAAAGCGTTAATTTATAAATAACGAAATTATTACGTACTGGTAACGGTATTATGTAACATTTAAAATTAGGTTATTTAAAATTCGAAGTAATTATTTAATTATAATTTTATACGAAAAAAATCCGCTTAAAAGGTTTTATAATAATCGACTACCAAGTATATAATAAAGCGAAGGCCAAAAAATAAATACGTCGCCAGTTTAAAAAGGAAATTTTCCGATTAAGTTAAAAAATTATTATTAATTTTATAAATTTCGAAAAAAAAAAAAAAAACGTAAAAGGATATAAATACGTTATGTTTGTTACCGATAGGTATTTAAGCTTTATCTGGGATATTTATTTTAAAAACCGAAAGTAAAATATATTAATTATAACGTTCGAATATTTTTTAAAAGTTTTAAGAAATTAAAATAAAGTTTTTTTACAGGTAATTAAATACGATAACGAAATTTTGAAAAATTATTAATTTCGAGATATGTTATAATCGATTTTTTTTAAATATTAAATTAGAATTTTTAATACCGTATATTTAAGTTTAAAACAGGGGTATAAAGCGTTTAAAGGGTATAATTAAAAAAAACGATTACGATACGAAGTAACGTTAAGTTATTTTCGTTTTTAATTGTATATATTTTTAAAATAGCAGTATATTTATATAATCGTACCCTTAAATACGTATTTTTTAATAAAGCCTATATAAGATTTACTATATTTATTTAACGTATAAAAACGGCGTTATAATGTTTAATTAAAAGTTATAATAAGCTTATTTATATATATATAGCTATATAATTTACGTTATAATAATTACCGTTATAAAGAAAAAATAAAAGTTTTAAAAGTTAAATTTTAAAGCGTAAATTAACTTTTTAATCGGTTACCGATTTACGAATATTTATGAAATTTAAAACCCGTTAATTAATCAAGTTGTTACTATTCGAAACGTATAATTTAACGAAAAGGCCAATTTTTCAGGTAATATTAAAAACTTAAAAAATAACCTTTTATATGTAATAAAAAAAATTATAAAAGTCATTCCGATAAGTAAAAATACCTAATTAAAATATTAAATATTTAATTTATATATATATATATATATATAAACCTAAGCGGAATAATTTAATTACCGGCTAAATAGGAAAAATAACTTTAAAAAGGTATTAACGTAAAAGACGTACGGGATAAAAAAAAATAAACCTATTTGTAAGGAATTGATTATTTTTATATAACCGTTATATTTGAATTATTTCCGTTCCTTAGATTATTACCGTTATTAAGGTTTACCTTAATAATTATTACTATTATTACGCCGACGGAAAGAATAAAGGTAGCTTTAAGTTTTTTTTATATTATTTAACCTAAAGTAACGGTAAAAGACGAAAATATTTTACGGGTAATAAACGTAGGCCCCTTATATATTCCGTATTAACAAGGTATTATTTAAAACGAATATAAAATATAAAAAGCCGTATTTAATATAGAATGTTTAATTTTTTTGTAAATACGTACGATAACCGGTTAGTAAATTACGGAAATTTAAAAAAGTTAATTACTTAAAATACGTATTACCTTGATTAAAAAAATAATAATATTTTGGTATATAAAAAGGTATTAAGGTTGTAAAACCGGGTATATAAGTGTATTTTACCGTTACTGCTGCAAAGTTATAAAAAGTTAAATATATACCCGTTAGGAGAAATATTTTGTAAAGCCGAAAAGGTTTATTTGCAAAGTTATAAAGAAATACGATTTTAGGAAATAATTAATTAATTTTTTATTAAAGGGAAATAAGTTTTAAGGTATATATAGGTATATATTTATAAGTTTAATAAATATAGCTGGTTGTAAAAATATAAAGTACGTTTTATTGTATAAGGCGATTAATAGCTTAAAGCCGTTTATAATAATATATACGTATCTACCTTAATTAGAAAATCGTTTAAAGTTTTAATCGTTATAACGGTTAGGTTTAATTTAAAGTTTAAATAGTATAACGTTATTAACGTTTTTGTTAATGTTAATTTACTTTACGAAGTATATATAAAGACGTTTTTAAGGTATTTTTAATATGGAAAGATTTTCTTAATTAGGAAGGTTTTATATAGTTTATGGGAATCGCCATTATTATAGCAGAAAAATTTTACCGGGACGTTTAAAAGATTAGGATTTAGCCCCGTTCCTTATAAATTTTATTATTTTATTTGTTAGGAGGTATTTATTTTCTTTTTTATAAATAATATCGTAATAGTATATTATAAAAAAAATCAAGATTTCGTTAATTAATTAATATAGCAGATTCGAGAACGGTATACCTTTATAAAGGGTAAAGATTTATAATGGTTTTTCGGTATCGAAATAATTAAAGATAGACTTAATAAGAAAATCTAATTATCCTAATCCGATTTTATAGATAAGCTAGTTAATTTAATTCTTAAAAAAAGTTTAAATAACTTTTTAAATACGTTAATAATAAGCGTTAAGTTATTACCGAATTTTAATCTGATTTATTTAAACTTTATTAACAGATATTAAAAAAAGTTTAATTTTATTTTATACGTAAAAATTAATACCCGATCTAATATATTCTTTGCTGTATCCCGATTTACCTGTTTTAATTTAAACTTTAATGACGTATATTATAAAGCCGTTAATCAAGTTATATTATACCTAATCGGGACTAAAACGTTAACGTTATAGTTTAAAGGCGAAAATTCGTTAGATATTTGAAACGACGTTTTTTTTGCGGATAATATAATCGATTAAAAAAGTTTTTAAGTTTACGTTATAAAGTTATTTAAAAAAGTAATAAGATAGCGGACAAATAAGTAAGATATAGTAATTACTTTTATAACAGAAACGGAATTATTATCCTTTATATAAGTTATAAAAAAAGGCTTATTTAGTTTCGATTAATTAAAAAGCTGGGAATTATTTTAGATATTAGATTATTAAATATATGGTATAATAATTAATAAATTATACGGTTTATTAACGCCGACGTCGTTTTATTATAAACAAAGGTACGGTATGTAAATATATATAATTACTAATTACGAAAAGTTATAAAAAAAGATTTAATCAAAGAAAATTATACGTTTATAGATAATATGTTGATTAATAAATTAATTAAAGCCTTATTACGCGAATTATTTAGGTATTTTAGAAAATAATTAGGATTAGTAAATATTACGGAAGTTTTCGAATAACGGAAAAATATTTTGCGAATAATTTTAAAGGGAAAATTAGTTGATTAAAAGAATTTAATCGCCGGAGGAAAAATCGAATGGAAAATTATAACTTTAGGAAGTAATAATAAGTAACGATTAACGTTATAAATGTTTTAAGGCGTTAAGGGGGTGTATTAGCTAGCAGGGGGTGCTAAACGTACCTTATATACGAAAAAGGTCCTTTTGATCGGAAGATATATATTCCGTTACTAGGTTATATAAAAGCTGTACGTGTACGAGAAATATACGCAACTTACCCTAATATAACAACACAACTGATGTCCCCTATATCTGACAGATAGTTATGCTGTCGCAGCCCTAAGAGCGTTAAGGTCGCCCATTTTCCAAGGCCAGATTTAGCCGTATTAGCTATATCTTCTATCTAAAAAAAAAAAAAAAAAAAAAAAACCTTCTATATATATATTAGCCTATATTCGACGGATCTACAAAGTTTCATACTTATTGGGCTTAAATTAGCTGAATAATAATTATTTTCCATATAAACCTTTAGATTTTTTAAAGAAATCAAAGGAAAATGCTAAACAAGACCGTTTTTGCGCAATTATAACTTAGGCCTCGCTGGCTCGATAAGGGATATGGGATTTAATTGGTTAATTTTTAACGTGATATAACAGTACATTAGAAAACGTGCTAGCAAAGGCCTGACCTAGCTGAGGTAACGTAGGCCACCGTTTCTCTAGGTGGCGCTAGCCTAGAGAAGCTAACCAAGTATTACCTCAGCTAGCTCAGACCTCTACTGGCTCGTTTTCTAATGTACTGTTATATTACGCTAAAAATTAGCTAATCAAATCCTATATTCCCTTATCGAGCCAGCGAGGCCTATGTTAAAGTTGTAAAAAAATGGGCCTGTTTTCGGCGCCTTTATTAAAATTCCTAACTTTTTTTCCGTTTTTTGTAAAAATTTCGAAAATTTAGATAAAAAAAATGATTACGCAGCTAATTTAAAGCCGATAAGTATAAAAATCTATATACGCGTCGATTATACGTTAATATGCGTACAAGTTTTTTTTTTCAATTCTTTTTAAATTAAAATTAAGGCCGATACGGCTAAGTTTATATCTGGGAAATAAATAACCGTAACGCCCTTAAAGCTGCGATAATATAACTATCGGTCGTATTATTATATACCGGGTTTCCTATCTATATTTTAAATAAAAAAAGTCCGTATATTAACTTTTTCGATTATACGAGTTATAATTATTACGTTATAGCTATAAAAAAATTCTAAATTTAAATAACCGGAACTTTTTTAATATTATAATATAATAATTACCGGTTATAATATTTTATTATAAACTTTTTAAAGGTAATTTTATATGGGAAAATCCCGTTTAGTTATTCTTTTTACCGTACGGGTTATAATTATTACGTTATAATAAAAAAGGCGTTCCGGTTAAAAAATTTACCGAAATTAAGAATTTCGATTTTTTTTTTAATATCTTTACTAAATTCATCCCGATATAAAAGTTATATATACGGTTAAAAAGCTTTTTTAAAACTTTATGTAACCGTATTTTTTATTATTTTTTAATTATTTGTTATTAATATTTTATTTCAAAGTTTTTAATAGAAATTTTGAAAAATTTATATAAAACTGTTAAAAACGAACTTAAAAATTATAACCTTGTATTAGGCTCCATTTTTAAGGTTTATGTTTTTGTAGATCTTTTTTATAGGTCGGTACTTAAAATACAGCTTTTTATAAAGCCCTAGTTATAGCTATGCGGTAGGCGCAGCCATAACTTTAAAAATAGGGCCTGATTTTAATAAGGTAAACCAAGTAGGGCTTCGACCCCGCAACCGTGTTAGCGATAACTGGAACTTTTAGGGGTTTTAAGAACTAACTAATTAAATTAATCGTATACTTACCTTATTTGTTACCGTTATAATAACCTGCAATACGTTTTTTCCGATTTTTATTAAAAAGAAACGGGTTTTTCGAAGGTCCTCTCCGGTTATATCGTACAATCCTTTATATATATATTTAGTAAATAAATCAGCTTTATATATATAGAGCTAAATACTTAAATAGTACTAACTTTATATAACTAAGTTTCGAGTTATTTTTATAACTTAAACGGTTAAGTTTATTCTTAGTTTTTTATAAGCTATTTTATAATATTAATATTAAAATTAAACGATTAAAGTTGCGTAATTAAATAGCGTAAAAACGAATAATTTATTTATATAAGAAATTTACACTTATAATACCTTAATAATCGATATTTAATTTATTTAGTAATAACTTAATACGCTTTATTATAACCCCGAGATTTAATTATAATTACGCGTTTTTAATTATTTTAAATAAGTAATAACCACTTTATACGTTATTAAATAAACCTCCGAATTTAAATTCGATTTCGTAAATTTTATGTTTTAAAATCTATTAAAAATATTTTATTAAATTTAAATCGGGTAAATATACAAGGTCGTTAGGTTTAAGCCGTATTATCCAGGCTAAGCCAAAGACATGAAGTAATTATACCAATAATTAACACGATAAATATTTTATCCAGTATTTTCGAATACGGTAACTATTAATGGTTTTTACGGTAATAATAAATTATACGCTTCGGTTACGAAAAGCCTTATTCCGAAGCCGATTATCGCATAATGCTAACAAGTTTCGACCCTAATAAACCTTATGCCTTTTAACTTTTCGATCCAGTAAGCCTTATATAAAGTGCCTTACAGATAATAATTTAAAAAATATTAAGCTTTTCGCGGTAAACCTTAAGTCCGTATAAAATGGCTGCTTTGCAACCTTTTGCCAGTCTTACGACTTTAACCTCGATCGACCCTATGATTTTTCGAATTTTTATTAATTAAAACAACTAAAATATACCGGGTAATTCTTATTACAAAATACCGGTATTCCGTAATTGTAAAGTTTTTACGGAAAACGTTTTTTTTAAGGTTTTTAAATTTAATAAAGTTTTGGAACGAATTAAAAATATCGATACCTCCGTCGATCTAACCAACTTTTCCCAAAAAAATCGGATTTTGTTTTTAATTTTCGGATACGATTTGATTTATATAAACAAAAGTAATTAAAAGTTAAACGATTTTATAATAGAAAATATCGACCGTATAAAGGAATTGCTAGGAAAGCTAAATATAAACGGTAAAGGGTTTAAAAATTTCGAAATTTAACTTTTAGCTTAATATAAATTAAAAGATTACGAACCATAATTTATCCGGCTATTTCGGATTACGAAAACCGTTTTGAATTCGGTTAAGAATGGTCGTCGATAGGGGCATGATAAGGCAGTCTGTAAGAAGGTTAGGGCTTGGTAAAACTTAATAACCGATATTACAATCTATTTATTTGTTTAATTTTGTTCTACGGTTACGTCTCCTTTAGGGAGAAAATCGGGTAAATATAAAAATTATTTAAATACTTAAACGCCATATCTTTCGAAAAATTTCTTTATAACGATAACTTTATATATTAAAACGTTATCTTAAATAAAAAGATTACTAGGTTCGTAAAACGAAAAATGTTTTAGCTTAAAAACTTCGATATATCTTTAGGAAATTATTCCACTACGGTCGGAAATTTTATCGCCTTGGTAAAAGAAACTCGAATTAGAACCGCTTTTACTATTACGTTATTACATTGTCCATTAAATTATAATAAAAATAATAGTTTTTTATAATAATTAAATTTTAGAAAAAAATTTCATATAATGTTTTAAAAATAATTAAAATACCTATTAACCCGAGTACTAAAATACGTTTTATATAAAATATTTATTAATAAAACTTATATTTATTCCGTTTAATAACTTCGTTAATAAATTTTTAATAATTACGTACGTTATTTATCGTAAATTTAATTCTTTTCGCCGCCTAACTATCTCTTTAAAATAAACGTACGATTACCGTTAACCGGCTAATATTATTACGCGTTTTTCTTTTAAGCTTATAGTACTTATTTTAAAAATAACAATGGCTTAATTAATAAAGATATAAAATTAAATAATATTAAATTACTTATAAATAATATTCTGGTAATAAGTTATAAACCGTTTTATAAATTATAAAATATTAAAGTTATTCCTTAACTTATTAAGGTTCTGTTCTTATCGCTTCGCTTGTCCGAGTTTAAATTATACTCGTAATTATAGCTTTAATTATAAAAACCCGGGTTTCTAGATTAAAGTTTTTATTAAAGCGATAATTGGCCATATAAACGATAATAGCCTTATTTATTATTTACTAATTTCAATCCTGCGCTATAAAAAAATAGGAGATTATATATATTTAAACGTAGCTAGCATCGAAATATAGCTGACTTTTAAAGCCCTAGCTTTTAACCTGACCTTATTATTAACCTTATCGCTAACCTTATCGTTAACCTCTAAGCCTAGTAATCGTTAAAAGCCGTAAAGCCGTAAAAGGCTTAAAAGCCTTAGAAAAAGAAATATATAATTATATAAGTAACTTAAATCCTTAAAATTAAAGCTGAAAAATAACGAGCGTAACGCGTACGTCCTTTTAACTAGCTTAATTTTATATTATGATTATTAAGTTATTAAATTTTAAAATAATAATAGGTAGCGATATATATTAAAGTTAAAAGATAAAGTATCCGAGCGTACGAATTTACTTACTCCGTTAATATATATATATATATATATATATATATATATAACGAAACCCTTAACTTAAATCTTTAATATATTTTAACTAACCTCGATTAAAAAGTTGTATATATAGTTAGAAAGTTCTTTTAAAGCTGTATATAGTCGTATTTTTTTAACCATTTTTATTATTATATTTACGAGTTTTTAAAAAAGGGTTTCGAAATTTTATATAGAAGCGTATAAAACGGGCTAAAAAATCGCAACTTAATGTCAGCCCCTATTTTTAAGCTTGTGTTGTTTTTATAGGTCTTTTTCTACTATTGTTTCGAATTAGAGTATCGGGGCCCTACTTAGCTTTTAAATTACATACCTTTTTTTATATAAGCCCCTTTAAAACGCGTATAGTTTTTCGATAGTAACATAATAATAATAATAACCATAATTAAAATTTTCCGTATAAATAATTTTTTCGATTTATAATATTTCGAAGTAACGGAAACGTTTATTATCTTTAATTTTAAAACGAAATACGGAAAATGCTTTATTACGTTATAAAAATACAACCTGTTAACTTTAATATCCGAAAATCATTATATTAACGAAAAAATTTCGATTTTATTCGATATTAATATACGTACGATCGAACGATATTATGCTTAATATAAGGTAATTAAGTAGTTTTTTATTAACGGAATAAATTATTACTATAAGGAAATTTTAAAGTTATTTTTTTAAATATTTATTATAAATATTATATATTATTACGTAGTATCCCGTTACGAGTTACTTTAATTAATTAACGTTAATTATATAAAAGATGTCAGCAGTTACAGTGATTAAATACAGGAATCTGGCAAAGTGCGCATTGGTTATTTTAGGAAAGACTGAAGAAGTCTGGGGGCGATCGCTTTTACATATACGTTTAGTTGTATAAAGGATAGTTCCTGGACAAAGGCTGTCCTAGGCAGCATTTGCAGCCTAGACGTACCAGCCGTGGGCACCTAAAAGTACCAATTGCCGATACGCCCTTTTGCGTTAGGTGATTTTGTTTACGTGATTTTTCAAAATCAAATTTAAAACTTTAGGAAAATCCATTAAAAAGTTATCAAAATCTTTAATCTATATAAGATTTAAACTTTTATTTCCGTTATTTTTGTTTGAAATAAAGTTACGTAATTAACCGTTGTATTAAAAAGCCGGCTTTTTCGTTTTACCGTTTTTTCGTAACCGTTCCGGAATACGGGGCTTATTTTTTCCGAAACGTTTCGGATTAAGTTGGGCGTTAATATAGGAAAACGTTTTGTATACGTTAACTTGTTACGTTAAAGGTTTTATAATTTTAAAAATCGGTTCCATTTTTTAACGGTAATACCAGTAAATAATTAAAATTATTGTTTTTTCGGTTTTTTTTTGTAAAAGGTTATTAAGTAAAAGTTTTTTTCCGGTTAGTTAAAGGATATTAATTAACTGTAAGTTATATATAAAATATTATTACTTTTAGGTAAAAATTAACGTAAAAGGTTATAATTATATATAAATAGGTAATTTTATAAGAAATTAAAGTTTTAAAATTAATAAGTAAACGGATATTTTCGGGTAATCGTAAGAAAAATATTACGGTTGTTATTTTTAATAATAAAAAATAGGTTTTAATAAAAGAACGCCTTTTTTTCCGTATAAAGGGAATTTAGCAGAACTATTCTTTTGCCAGTTATTTTAATTAAATCTTAAATATTTTTTGATTTTTTTTATATTTTTTTAAATTTTAAGTTAATTGTAAACCGTTCGAAGTTTGCCTTATTAAATAGTTTTATAAATCCGTCGGCAGGATTATCTTTGTTTTTTACGTATTAAAAGCTAATATTTCTTTTTTTAATTTTTTAACGTACGTAATAATATTCGATTTAAATATAACGTTTTTTTCGTATTATCTGTATTTTTTTTACTTATTTAAACGTATTTATATTATTTTTTAAAATAGGAATAAAATTTCTAGGTATAAGTTTTAATTTTGTTAAGAAGTTTTTAATTTTAACTGCCTTTATAATTACTATTTTAGTTTTTATATACTTTATTTCCGTAATATATTTTATAATAATATTTTATAATTTTGAAATCCATGAAATAGGCGTTTTAGTTATAAAGAATATATAGCCAGTTATGGATTTTGTTAATTTATAATTATCTGTAAAACTTATATTTATTATTCCGAATAACTTTAGGTTGTTATATTTGTAGTATAAGTAATTTTTTTATAGCTTCCGGTACCGAAAAGATATATTTAATATACCATTTAAGTATTTCGGTAATTTTTTGATATATTCCTGATATTTAGGTAACGGGTTGCTTATAAACTTTGCCCAAGTTAACATTATAAACGTTATATTTAATTTGTTAATATAATTCGAAAAATTAAATTTTTTTATTAAGTTCGTATATTTAAATATTTTTTTTATTAGTTACGCCGTTATATTTTATAACGTGCTTTAAGTAATTCTTAACGAATAATATAAGTTTTTTTTTATTTCGTTTAAGTTAATTAATTTTAATAATTTCTTAATATATTGTTATTAGTTTAACCTAATATTTTCTATTAGTAAAGAACGGATAATTTATACGTTTAAGTACTAGTCCGCGTTACTTAAATCCTTAATTAAGATATTCTTAATAATTTTCTTAGCGATATCCTTAAGATGTTATTTATTAAGGTCGAAAAGCAGGAAATTATTTACGTATAAAGCAATAACGTTTTTTATTTTAGGATTATAATATATCGCGTTATTTGAAATTAACGGATAGATATTTTATTTCGCAAGTATTTTTTTTATTTTTTCCTATTAAGCAATTCCGGCCTGCTTTAAATTATATAATAAGTTTATTAACTTAATAACTTTTTTAGGGGAGAATTTATGTATCTTTTTATTTTTTTAATATAGGAAATTATTTTATGTAGATATTTTCTTTTAACTTGCCGTTTAGGTACGTAATAATAAAATTTATCTAGAATATATACTACCTTAAAAAGGCGGTTAACGTTATTAAGATTTTCTAATATATTGCCTTTACGGTACTTGTTACGGTCTTGTTATAATTAATTTTTTTTCGCTGTATAAATTCTTTTGCGTAAATACGTACCTTATATTTATTTAATTCTTTTGTAAACGTATATTTTTTTCTTAATACTTATTTAATATTAATAAGGTGCCTTTAAGTAACTTTACCAAAAAATGTAAACTTAAAGGTTCTGCATAAAAGGTTTTTTTTAATCTTTATAAAGATAACCTTAAGCTATATTTTTCGTTTTGGGCTTTTTATAGTTTTCTTTAAAATCGGGCCGTTATTTATGGCAGTAAACAGCTTATAAGTGTTAATATTTAACATATTAATTACCTGTTTGTATTCGTAGGCGTTCCGGATAGCTTAATCGGCGTTTTTAAAGTTACCAAAACGGTCTTTATTATTATTCGACGTTAATAGGTTAAAATAAAAGGTATATAGGTTATTTTCGCCTTCGCCCTTTTAGGTTAAAGCTAGTTTTAGCTTTTGAATTAACTTTAAGGCTTTATTTAAGGCCTTTAAGGTATATAGCTTAGGGATAGTTTTCTTCGGGCGTCCCTTTTTACGTTTAACCTATTTAGTTTCTTAGTTCGTATCGTCCTTTAAAACGACGTTATTATTCTTATTTTTTACTTTTACGCCTTGTTTTTAACGGTATCTTAAACGTTTTTATACGGGTTATGGAAGTAATCGAATAATATCCTTAAAGTTAAGGGGTTTATTTAGTTTTTTTAGGTTTTCGTAAATAGTAATATACGGTATTATAAATAATTTACTACCCTTTAATAGTTATACTTTATAATTATATATCCCTTAATAACTTAATAACATTCCTTTTATTTTACGGGCTGTTAACTTTTTTAATTTAATCCGATAATATTTATTAATTAAAACTATATACTTATTGCCGAAAATTCGAAAATAACCGTTATTTAATTTATATAATTTATTCGGTTTAAATACGTCCTTAAAGTATTTAATTAGTATTATATCCTTTATTATAAATTGGTTTATCCTATTAATAATATACGTTATTACTTTTATTACAAAATCCCAAAAGTATATAAGGATTTTTATTTACGCGGAGGTTATATACGTTTCGTTCTATAAAAATTGTATTTTTTGTTTTATAATTTCGTTTTAATATTAATTATATACGTTGGAAATTATTAGTTCGATATTTTCTGTAACGCAAAAGTTTTTAATTATCGTTATACCGAACTCCTTATTACCGTTAAAACGTAGGATTTACATTTTTTTGCGTTTGCCTTTTTCGTCCGGTAATAACGTTTTTAAACGCTTTATAATTTGCGTAATATAAACGTATAAGTTTTGTTAAATTTCGTTTTTATTTTTGAACGAATAATACTTTTTATAACGCGATAAATTATTTGTAAAAAAACCAAAATAATTTTTATTTTCGATATTAATAAGCTTAATTAATTTTACGTTATATTAAATAATTTTTTCTATATATTTTCTTTGTTTTTAAAAATTTATAAATAATATTTTCCGTATTTTCCTTTCGTCGTACGCCGTATAAAAGATGTTTTTTATATCGTTAGGGTTTAAATTTATCCCCGTAAACCTTTTAATAGTTTATATTAATCGTTCGGTATTAGGGTGGCAAAGGCGGCGGTATTAAAGGATAATTTTTTTTATAACTTTATCCGTTATTAAGATTTTCCCGTTTTTAAAAGCGTTCGAAAATACGCGTTTTAAGTTATTTACTAAGTTATTGCCGTTTTCTTTACCGGATACCTCCCTTAGTACGTATTTTTATTAATAGTTCTTATTATTTACTGGGTTTAAGGCTTTAATAATAGGTTCTGGTTTCCCGTAAAGCCATAAAAAGAATCCCTTTCGAAGGACGTTAATTGTTAATAACTAAGTTTTATTAGGGTTTATTAAGGCGTTGCGATTTAAGTAATTTCCTTTTTTATAGAATATCTCCCCGGAGAATATTTTTAAAGGGAAGTTATTAATATATAACGTATATTTGATTATAATTTCGTTTTTTTCTTTATTAAGCCTTTTTAAGGGTTACTTAACGATATTAACAAAAGTAGTAATTACGGGTTCTTTACCCGTTATAATTTGGATTCCCCTGGATTTAATATTTATTATAGTGTTTTTTTTAAAGTCGCTGATGTTGTTCGTAATATTAACGTTCGTTCCTAAGTTTTAAAATAGCTTGTTTAGGTTATTTCCGTAAGAGGAATAAACGTATAAAAACATAGCGCTTTTTATAATGGTTTTTTTAAGGCGTTTACTTTCTAATAGCTTTAGGCGATTAATTACTTAAGCTTTAGTATATTTATTTATTAAAACTTCCCGGGTTTTAAGGCGTTCCGCCGTTAAAGCTTTCCGGGTTTTAAAACGTTTAGCTATTAAAATTCCTTAGGCTGCCTTTTAAATTATTTTATCGTATTATTGTATAAAGTTTTCCAGCTGTTGTTTTTTAATACGAGCGCTGAAGGTTTTTCCGTTTAATCGGTATAGATCTTTTAAGCCGTTAAGAATAAATTGTTTTTCGTTTCTGTTGCTACTATAGGCGTTGCGAAAATTGTTGCTTTGGTTATTCTGTTTATTGTTACCTTAGCGTTAGCCATATTTTCCTTTTTTTCCTTTACCGTTTCTTTTTTTTTGCGGCTTAGGGTAATCTTTTGTTAAATATCCGTATTTGCTACAGTTAAAGCAAAGTGGCTTTCCGTTCTTGTTTTATGTAAGCCTGTTATCTCGGGAATTATTATTATTGTTTCCTTTTCTTTTATTTTTCTAGGCGTTATAAGATTTTCCGTTTTTCTTTTTGTTAATACGGTTATAGAATTCGCTGTTAAAATCGTCGATTAGCTGCTGGAAGAAATAACTAGTTTATTTAAGCATTAATTAAATTATCTTATATTAATTACTAACGCGATTTTCTATAACAATAAGGAATATAGTAATTTATTTTTTTAATCCGAGCTTTATATTACAGCTTTTAATTTTTCGTAACAGCTTTTAAAACTTTATAGTAAATTATACGGGGTTTCTTTTATTGTATATAATTTTGCTAAGCTTTTTCTAAAAGGACCTTTGCTTAGCTTTACTTATTACTACGTAGGTCTTTTTAAAAGTTCTTAATATTTTCGTTTTTTTTAATACCTGTAATTAGTTTTAAAGGCCCCTTTTTGTATATCTTGGTAATAACTTTCGCAAAGCGTAACTAATTAAGCTATTTCAGTTTTATTCCGTCCTTATAGTTAATTTTTTTAAAAATAAAAATTAAGGTATTACTTTAAAACTTTTAATTAGCCCAGCTTACTAAGTGATTTTCTTTGTCCAATAAGAAATTAAAGTGCTTTTAATATAGCTTTATATTATTACTAAACTTTTTAAAGTTTTTCTTTTTTTCCTTTAAGCGAACGCTTAATTCGTTGGAACTATTTAAACTACTAGGGCTTAAAAAGTTACTAAAGATGCTAGGGGAATTATTACGACGGCTTTTTCGTTTTCGGAAATTTCTAAACGAGTCTAAAAATGACCTATCCGAATCGTCGGGGTCCTTACGTATTATATTTTCTTCTTTGCGTAGCTTTTTTTCTTCGTTTTTTTCCTTTTTCGGGGAATTAAGTTTTTTAATAAACCATTTCCTTAGCTGCATTTCGCCTTTTCTTAAGGGGTTGATTTTTTTTATATTGTTCTCGACGGCGATAGGGGCTTTTTATAAGCCTTCCGTCCTTTAGACGTTTCGTAAGGTACTTTTGCAAATACTTGCATTTCGTAAGCTCCGTATCGCCTTTAATTAAGGCGGTCTTTATTAAAGTACGCCCCCTAATTAAGGTATATCCAATAATCGCTTTACGATACTGTTTATTTGCTTTATTATATCGTTTTTTTTTTCTTATTAAAACTTTAAATTTTTAATTTTATTTTCGACCGATTTATATTTATATTTTCGTATTTTAACGTTTTTCTTAATCCTACTTAAGTTAGTGCTTAAAAACGTATAAAGCTTATTTAATTTTAATTAGGGCTGTTATTTTTATATGGGGGTTTTATATCGGTTTTTCAGCTGTCGTTATTAAGGTAATAAGATTTTTTTTATGGAAGTTTCGAAGGTAGGTTTTTTTCCTGCCGCTACGTCCATCGTAGGCTTTTATTTTTCCCCCTCGCTGTAAAACTTTTCGTTTTGGGGGTTTTTTTAATCGAGAGAAAAAGGAAATGGGTTATTGTTCGTATATTTTTTGTCCCGTATAAGAATAAAGCCCTTATCGGGTGGGCTGTTTTGTTCGATTATAGGGAACTGCCCTAGGATACGTTTTTGCTGCTTGTTTGCTATCGTTAACCGCTTACTTTTTTTTAAGTTTAATTAAGCAACTTCCTTTTAAATCTCGTACTTTTTTTGTTAATTTAGCCTATAAATAATTATTTCGTTTAATATATTACGGTTACCAATTAACCAAAAGATGTTACTATATTAGCAGTTACAGTAATTAAATGCAGGAATCTGGCAAAGTACGTATTGGTTATTTTAGGAAAGACTGAAGAAATTTGGGGGCGATCGCCCTTATATATACGTTTGGCTGTACAAAGGATGGTTCCTGGACAAAGGCTGTCCTAGGCAGCATCTGCAGCCTAGACGCACCAGCGGTGGGCACCTGAAAGCACCAATTGCCGACAAAAGATATTAAAAAATTAATTTATAAATTTAACTTATATTTCGACGAAATGTAACAATTTCTTTCCGATTAATACGATATATACGTAACTATCTTTATAATATCGAAATATTTAAAAATTATCGATTAAAGTAATAAAAAGCTGAAGATTAAAGTTACGTAAACGGATTCGGGGTAACGGATATAATATTTTTATACCGCTATTAAATATTTTTTTAATATATTTATTTTCGTAAATAAATCGGGTATTAATAAACGTAATATTAACCGTCGTTACGGTTAGATATTTAAAGGTTTTATTTTTTTTATACGATAAAATTTAAAATAAAGCCGTTATTTTAATATATTGCCGGCGATTGTAGTTAACGGGCTGTTATATATTTTTATATATTAAAAGTTTATCAACCGTTAAAGCTTTATTTTATAGCTAAAGGAAAACAATATTACCGTTAATAAACCCGTTTCTTAAATTACGTTCCGTATTAGGAATAAATAACGTTAACTTTTATTATTCGGACGAAATATATATAATATACGAAAAAATTAAAGCAAAGTTGTAATATTTCCTTTTATATTTTCTTAATATTAATTTTTTTTAAAAATATTTTTTAACGCTTTTAAAGCTTATATCTATTATTATATTAAATATACGTTTAACGATTTTTCTAATAACGAATAATTCGAGTTATTTTTTTATAAATTATTATAAATAAGATAAGTAATGGAAGGAGGAAATTATAAGTTATTTTATAATCGTAGGAGCAGGTTGAGATTTAATTAATTAATATATATACAGTAGGAAAATAACGCATTAAACGGTTATTAAAACCTTTCCCGTATTAAATATCCGTATCTATATTTTTTTAAGTTTTCTCTTTTTTAAATCATAGTATTTTAAAGTATTAATTATACCGTTTATGGTATTTTTTATTATCTTAATTACCCGAAACTTTAACGCAATATTGACGGCGAGTTTCGGATAATTGTTCCGTAACGTATATAGGCGTAAAAAAAAGTTAAAGGTTTAGGGAACTTATAAAAAGGTTAAATTAGTAGTAAGATATTAATATATAAAAAATTCCAAATATATTCTTAATAAAAATTAAAATTAAAATTAAGCGTTTTTTTATATTATAATATTATTACTTAAAAACCCATTATTTTCGCTACCAAAATCTCGGGTATTAAAATATATACGAAATAACGGAAAAAAAACATTTAATATTAATTATTATTTTTACGGAATAACTTATTTAATCGTAAATAAAATAATACCGTAAAGTTTTAAAAAACGTTTTCGAATTTAAACGTACTTCGTATATATAAATTAACCTATAATTTAGAAGGTTTGAAAACTTCCTATTTAATTTTTCGAGATATAAATTATTCGTTAAAAGATAATATATTTATTAAAACGTAATATTATTATTTCGCAGGGCGTTATATAAATATTTAATTTTCTTTACGCCATTATTATAAGCTATTACGATTTTTTTATATACGTTTTAAAATCATTTTTAATATTTACGTTTTTAAAAATAAAAAACGAAAAACTACAAATAAATAGGTCGAAAAAATCGTTATTCGTTTGCTGTAAAAAGTATAATATAGGAAATAATTATTATTAATCATTATATTCGTTTATTATAACCGTCGGATTCGAAAAGTTTTAAAGGGTTCGAGTAGTTAAATAATCCTATTATATAATGTATCTCGTTAAAAATTATTATTTATTTACTTAAACTTTATTAACTACTATATTTAAAAGGCTTTTCCTAAAATAATTATATATAATATTCGTATTATTATTATTATTATTATTATTATTCCTCCGTTTTAAAAGTTTAATTTTCGAAATTCTTAAAAGTTAATTTATTTCGCGCTATTTTTTAAAGTTTTCGATTTCCGCGTTTACTGCATATATTTTTTTATAAAATTCGTAATATAACTTAATAAACATCGTTTTATATATAACTTTATAACTGTTAATATCGTTATATTAACGAACGAATTATTGGGGTATTATATTATAATAATAAAAATTGTTTTTAACGTAATATATTTAGGGATTAACATCCTTATAATTAAGGTAACTTTTTCTTTTTTTATATTCGAATGTATTTAATAAAGTTTTACGGATTTTAAAGCCCTTATCGATATCGGCTTGCATACGGGAAGTAAGTATTAATAAATATTTCGTAATAAGCTTTCGACCTATTATAAAGGTTATTAAAAAAAGGTTATAAATATAGGTATTCCTGTAATATTTATAACGTTACGGTTTTAAAAAATCCTAATAAAGGGATTATCGTTAACGCGGGCTAATTATTATAAAATATAATTATCTTAAAGCGATAAACGTTAACGTTATAATAAAAAAGTTCTAAATTCGAAAGAAAAATTAAGTCGAAATTAAAGTTTTTTGAATTAAAGGCTGAAATTATATATAAAACTTAAAAAAACGTATTTTTAATTATTACGCTTTACGATATTAATAATAATTTTAACAAATTTAGTAACTTCGAAAAAACCGTATAATAATATTTTAAAAAGTTATAATATAATTTCGTAACTAAATTCGCGGCGTTACGTAAACTTTCTAACTTAAACGATCGTATACCGAAAGCTATAGTTGTATTTATTTTATAATTTTTTATTAATATAATTAATAACGCATTAATTAATAACATTAAACGAATCGTTTTTAAATATCTTTATATAATGCTTATTAATATATTATTTAAATAACATTCTATATTTTATTATATTATTTTTTTAAAAACTTATCGTTAATAATAATTTTAATAACATTAAGGAATTACGTATATATATTCAAAAGTTTCGGCTGAAAGATTTTAACTAAAGTATCTTTACGATTGGTATATTTCAAATCGGTTTCGTTTTCGGTAAAGGCAGCTTCGAAGGCAGTTTTAAAAGCAACTTCGAAAATAGCTTTAGAAACAACTTCGAAAACAACTTTAAAAGCAACTTTAAAAACAGCTTTAAAAAGCTCGGTTAAGATAGCTTTATTTTCTAAAAACTCGTTATCCGTAACTTTAAAAACGTTTCCCGTAACCTCTTTTACATCTATAACAACTATAATTTCGGATTTTTTAAAATTTTTAACCTCGGAAATAATTATCTGCCGTTTACTTTTTTATTTATTCTTCGAAACGGTCTTCGTAATAATTAATTACTTATTAACAGCCGCCTTATAAATATTATTATCCCGGATATTAAAAAAAGTAACTCGGCGATTTTCGACAGTATTAACCACCTTTACGCGCGGCTTATAAATCCTTTTCGAAATTATTATAAAGTTAACCCGTAAAAATATTTCGAAATATTCGTTCGTAATTTCGTTAATTCGGATTAACCTTAAAAAAAACGCGTACGGCTAGGTAACTTAAAAGGTATTCGGTTAGGTTAACCGGGTTTTCGTAATACGGAACGTAAAGTAAATGGCGAAATTAAAAAAGTTATTAATAAAAAAATTACGTATAAAAAATAATCGCGAAAACTTTATTTGCTGTTATTATAGCTGTTATTATGTTGTTGTCGAAGGATTACTGTCAGATAAGTAGCGCAATAAGTGCGCTCTTATTAATCCAGTCTTTTGGTGCAGTAGCTAGCTGACAATTACATATATTCTAAAAGGGCCTATATAAAAAGAGATTTGCTATTTCTGCAGTTGTCCCACTTTTTACACCTGCCACCACCTGCTTTACCGCCGTTACCTGGCAACATAATTATATATAGCCGTAACTGCAATTATAATTATAATTATAATTATAATTATAACTCCTTAATTTTCTTTGATTTTTTTAAACTTTTGTAACAGTAGTAATAATAACAACAATAATACCGTTAACAGTATTTACAGCTTTATCGGCGCCCGCGCTATCTACAGTACCTAAGGTAGCGATAACCTTAAACGTTACGGCTACCTTAGATTTTAAACGCTGTTAGTAAAAATTCGTTATTATTACGTACCGTTCTTAATACGTAACAAATTATTTCGAGCTAAAGCTAAACGTATAAGTGTTTAATTTAACTATAATTAATACGATTAACGATAATTAACTATTATATAAAGTTGTAAAGATATTAAAACGCTTTAAAATATATTAATTTTAAGAAATATTGTTATAATATAGCTAAAATTTATTGCAAATTTTATTAATAAAAATGCGCCTTAATCAATTAATTGAAAATAGGGGTATTTTGTATAAGGGGGTTTTTAAGGGAAAACTAGGTGCGAATTGGCGGGTGTGCTAGGTGTATGTTACGTGGAAGTGGGGCCACTGCAGAACGTGAGGCTACCGCGTTGCCGCGGCAAGCACAAGATGCCCTCGTTTTAACAGCGTTAGCCGTACGTTTTAGGCTGGGGTGCTTCCCCGCCCTCCTCCCCCCACCCGGGTTAGCCAGGTGGCGGTAGTATTCTGGCAGGTGTTGCCAAAACCTTCCTATTTGGGACGTGCCAAGATCCAAATACGGTAATCGGCTCCAAGGGAAACAAATTTTCGACACAATAACCCTCGTCCACTCCGTTCGCAAGCTCACTACGTTAAAACGAGGGCAATAGCAAAAGGCTCACTGCAGAAATAGCAAATCTCTATAAAAAAAGGTGTATAATTCAAAAGCTAAGTAGGGCCCCGACACTCTAATTCGAAATGACAGTAATCGGGCTAGCGGGTACCTGAAGTTACAGGTCTTTTTTAAAGCTTTAGTCACAGCTGCGCCGTAGGCGCAGCCACAATTTTAAAAAATAGGGCCTGTTGTCGATAAGGTAACTTCGCGCTAGCGCCCGCCTTGACCACTTATACTTAGGCCATACTCCGTTGGCTACCTAGAAAACCCTGTGCGTAAGCAGTTAACAGTTCTATATATTCCTATACGTTTTTCTTAATGAATCCGTCAGTCCTGGAGTAGAGCGCAGAAGAATAGGGTTACGTTCTTTTGGCCCATATATTTACTATATCTGCAATTGTGACGGAATTAACTGCTCAGCAATTAATAGCCAAAATGGCCTCAACGGACAAGAGCTTGTATTTTTCGGACCGTTTCGCCATTAGCTGCGGCACGGTGTCTATCGACCCTGAAAGGTCCAAGGTCCTCCTTATCCGTAGGCGAAAGACTGGCGAGGTTTTCCTGCCAAAGGGACGCAAGGATCTGGGTGAGACGTTCGAGGAGACGGCGACGCGAGAAACATTCGAGGAGACGGGCATCCCCGTCCAGCTCCTCCCCGTGGAGATTAAGACGCTGGCCACCTCGCCATCATCCAGCAGCACGACGGGTGCCGAGCACCCCGGCGCCATCACCGAGCCCATCGCCGTCGCCCAGCGCGTCACCGACGGGAAGCTCAAAATCATTTTTTGGTTCGTCGCTTCTGGTGATTCGACGGCGGTTCGACAAGAAGGCACCCAGCAGGAAAATGAAGACTTTGACACTCTGTGGGTTCATTTCGACCATGTCGAGTCGACCTTGTCCTTTGATGACGATCGAGGTATCGCATGTGCGGGGATTGCTGCAGTCCGCAAAACCCTCGCGCCGGGGGCGTGAATGAAGGTTCGACGGGATCTATCACTACGGACTGCGCCGACCTGGCAGGCAGGCAGGCCATAGACCCATAGAGGTTGGAGTGAAAAAAGGCTGGGGTTGAGAAGATGGATTGGTGGCGTCGGGGGAAAATTGTCGTCATTCTCGCAATCTCCAAATTCGCGTTAATTACCTTCGCAGCCGTGCAAATACGGAAGCCCTTTACGCAATGCTGCAGATGCCCGTGTCAGTGATACACGCTCTCACAGGTGCCCAACGCTCCTACAGGGGTCTATTCAGCGCTATCGGTAAAGGAGTAATTAGAACCTGCATCCCTAGCCCTTATCGCTCTCCTGGGCCAAACATTCGCGGCGGTGGGAATTGTGGAGATGGCAAGTATTATACAGTTGGTAGGCCGGCAATGCCAGCTATATATCTTCTTCGAGTCTACAGCGCCCGACCTTGGGTGCTCGCTTCGCCTTCTCAGCAGTGAGCTCATTTCTTCCCCACACATTTAAAATCAGCACGTAAATCATCGATACCTTTCACTTATCACTGCCGGCGGCTTTTATTCTTCTAAGTGCAAGAACTTGACTGCATCGCTTAGTAAGGATCTGCAAGGTACCCATGCGGCGTCTTTTACTACGGTGTTAGGGGTAATTTTAAGAGATTTGCTATTTGCGCAATGGCCCTATTTCCACCTGGCATATACCTGGCATACCTGCCAGTTTTGCATCTAGTTTTTCCTTAAAAACCCCTTTATGCAAAACATTAACAAAATATACACATTTTTAATTAATTTATTAAGGTACACCTTTATTAAAAAATTTATTATAAACTTTATTTATATTATAACAATATTTTTTAAAATTAATACGTTTTAAAATGTTTTAATTTTTTATAACTTTATATAACAAGTAATTATAACTAACGTAAATACTTATATGCATAATTTTAATTTAAAATAATTTATTACGTATTAAAAATAATGTATAATAATAATAAATTTTTATTAACGGTATTTAAAATTTAAAATAACCGTAATAGTTAAAGTAATGATTACCTTAAATACTATAAAGGGCGCCGTAAACGCCGATAAAACTGTAAATATTATTATTTTTTACGTTTATTACGTTTATTATATTTATTACAGTAATATATAACTTTATTATTACAACCTTAACTTTATTCTTTTATTAAAGTTATTTACAATTTCGTAAATAATATAAATAACGTATTACTTTAAACGTTACCCCGGGTTAAAAACGTAATTATATTACGGCGTACACGTTACAAAAATCGAAACGTAATATTACTTTCGGACTTTTCGACGGACTCCTATTATAAACGTTTACCACGAAATAATTCGTAAAAGTTTCGGCGTATATAAAATCGTTAGGTTTTTAAGCGGAAAACTTCGGATAAAATTATCGGGGCACTATAAAAACGGTTACGTATTTAAATAACTTATAACTTACGAATAAATAATAAAAAAGTTTCGTTAATTTATAAATTATTAATTACGTTTTTAACATAATAAAAGTTACTTATAAAGTTCCGTTCTAATTATTATTATTTATCGAGATTATTTACTAATAACTTTTTAATATAAAAATTTTTAAACGTTAAATAAGTATTATAATATAGTATATTACGCCTTAAAAGTATTTATATATAGCGATAACGGTTAAGTTCTAATAACGTCCTGTAATATAATTTTATGGAAAAGTTCATAATTTTTTTAAATAACGGAATATAATATTTTTTATTTATTTACGAGATATAAAATTATAGTAAAGTTAAATAATATAATTAACTATTATATAATAAAATTTCGCCTTTCATTTATTAATTATTTTTGTTAAAACTTTATTTATATTAAAAAAATGATTATATTTATTAAATATATTACGATTAGCGAAATTATATTTAAAATTAAAAAAAAAACTCGTTCGAGTTTTATAATTAAGATATTATAAAATAAAATAATTAACTTATTAATAATAAATAAAAAGTTATATATCTATTAAATATTTAACGGCAAATTATTAATTATTATTAAATTCGTTTATTAAACGTTATTAAATAACGTTAAAATCCTTTTTAGTACGTAAATATATTATATATTATTAAAATAATAGGTTTTATTTACGGTTATAAAGGATAAAAAAAAGTAATATCCTTAAGGGATAAAGTTCATTATTACATCCGAAATTATTTGAGTACCGAAAATCTTACTACTCGTTATTTTCTAAATTTTTATTAAAGTTTAAAAAGGCGTTTTCCTTATTACTAGTACCGTAGCTATCTTTAAAAAGGTTATTATTATTATTATTTTCGGTAAGAATATTTTTTTATTTTTATAGTTACGAAGAATAACGTTTTTATTTATATAGAAAATATATATTTATTATTACGTATCCGGTAACGTTATTATTATTACGCCTTTAAAATTTTCGTCGAAATCGGAAAGGAAAATATTAAGGTATAAAATATTAAGATTTTATAAAAAATATATATATTATTAAAGTAATTATTCGAATAACGTTTTCGTTTCGTTATAAATAACTTTAAACGCTACATTAAAAACGTTTTTAAAATTCGTATAATTCGTAATATTTATAAACGGCATTTTATAACGGTTAGTTTTATGTATATTATCTATAGTAATAATACGTTAAAAACGTTACTATATTTCGATGTATTATCAATACGTTTAAAACATACTGGTAATACGATTAGGATTAACTTTTTCGTAAATAATTCGATAAAATTACCTTTCGTTTCCGAATTTCATAATAAACGTTTAAATCCTAGTAAAACTATTTATTTTCGTTAGCTTTATATTAAAAATATAATTATTAACGTTTTTAATTTTTATAAAAATAAAGGGGTAAATAACCGTTACGCGTAATAACGTTACGATAATTTAAATTATATTACCGATTTTATATTAACTTTTAATATAACTCTTTTATTCTTTCGTAAAGCGTTTATATTTAAAATCGCTTACGTTATTATTTAAAACTTTATTCTTAATCTAATCGTAAATATAATTATATATATCTCGCAAAAAACTTAATTCGAAAATAAACTTTTAATCCGTCTTAGTTATAATCTTAATAAAGCTCCGTTATATATAACCGATTTTTTTCGTAATTTATTTAATTCGTTAATTAATGCTTTTAATTTTACGAGATATATTACGGTTATAAGAAACGGTTATTTAAGTAAGTTTGCTATAACGATAATTACTATATTAACTTTTTTTAACGTCGTATTTATAACGCTTGTTATAATGTTACGGTATTCGAATATATAGTTTTAAGTTTTAATAAGGCGCCCGTTATATAGCTCTTTTTTTAAAAAATTAAGGATTTTAACTATAGCTGCGAAAGGTGTTATAATAGTGTTATTGTTATTATTATTATTGTTATTGCTGTTATTATTATTATACGAAGTAATTTGAAAAAAATTAAAGGATTAAGAGCTGTAATTATAATTACATATAGTTAAGATAATAAGTAGTAACGTTGTAGTGTATTAGGGTTACAGCTGTACAGCTGTTGCAGCTGTTGCAGCTGTTACCAGCTGCAGCTGTTCTAGCTTCTTCTAGCTATTTCTAGCTGCATTACCAAGTGGGTCGGCGATGGTCTATATAATGCCGACCTACCAACCTTTGTATGTAGTCTTCTATAACATTAAGGAACGCCCGGCATTCTTTTTCCCAAGTTTCTAATTAAGAGGTTCTTGTCAGCTAGCAGGGGGTGCTAAACGCACCTTATATACGGAAAGGTTACCTTATCGAGATCAGGCCCTATTTTTGAGGTTGTGGCTGCGCCTGCGGTGCAGCTGTGGCTAGGACTTCGCAAAAAGCTGTATTTTAAGTACCGACCCATAAAAAGGACCCACAAAAACACAAACCTCAAAAATAAGGCCTGATAAAAAGTTGTGATTTTTTGGCTCCGTTTAATGCGCTCCTATATAAATTTTTCAAAATTTAAATTAGAAACTTATAAATAAAACAATAATAACAAATAATTAAAAAATAACAAAAAATAGGGTTGTATACAGCTTTAAAAGGGCTTTTTAACCGTATATACAACTTCCAAATCGGGGTTAGTTTGGTTAAGATATTAAAGAATAAAGTGAAAATTTCCGATTGATGCATACCTTCCAACCGGAACGCGCTTATGGCTGCGACATAATAACCATAACCCGTACGGCCAAAAAAATAGCTGGACGGGCTTTTCCTATGCTGAATTACCCTTAGAAGGCCTATGGCAAAATAATATACGCAGTAGTTGCGTTGTCGCAGCCATAAAGGCGTTCCGGACTTAGCTAACCCCAACCTTCTCATGGCTGCGACGTAATAACAACAGCCCGTACGGCCGAAAAAATTGCTGGACGGGCTTTCCCCATATTAAATATATTAAGGAAACCCGGTGCACTATGATGCGACCTATAGTTATGCTGTCGCAGCCATAAGGGCGTTACGGTCGCCCATTTTCCAGACCCAAATTTAGCCGTATTAACTGTATTTTTAATCCAAAAAAATTGAAAAAATTCCTGTATATATATTAGCTTATATTCGACGCGTATATAAAGTTTCATATTTACTAGGGTTAAATTGGCTGCGTAATAACTTTTTTTCTATATAAATCTTTAAATCTTTGAAAGAAATTAAAGGAAAATTAATAATTTTGTTAGGAGCGCAGCAAACGGGACCTTTATTTGCATAACAACAACTTAGGCCTTGCTCGCTTGTTACGGGGATACGCACTTTAATTGGCTAAAAAAAAGTAGTACATAAGTTACAAGCAAGCGAGGCCTGAGCTAGCTAAGGTAACGGAAAGGATCCTTCTAATCGGAAGATATATATTCCGTTGCTAGGCTATATAAAAGCTGTACGCGTACGAGAAACATACGCAAGTTAGCCTAATATAATAACATAACTAATATCCCTTATATCTGATAATTAAAAGTCTTATTCGTTTAATTCGCGTTATTATTAATTAATTAGCTATTGCTAAAACGATATAGGCTATATATTAGTAGTAATTATTTGTATATTTTATCAATTATAATAATAACCGCGCCGTTAACGTTTTCTGTTATTTATAACGGACCTAAGGATTAAAACCGCTTTAAGGGTGAATTTTAAGCTAAAACATACGTTTTTGATATATAGGATTATATCGATTTTAATTAGTTACTTCCGTAATTTATTAAATTAATAAAACTTAATATAACCTTGTATCCGAAACGATAAATCCGTTATACGATACGAACAAATACCTTAAATAGTTCTTTAATTATATTTATATTTTCCGGAAGAATTTATAAGGAAATTAATTATATTAATTACTTAACGAATACTTTTAAAATAATAACCGAAAGCAGATAGGCCTATAATTAGGATTTTACGGCATATATTTACAAGGATCGTAAATACGATATTTTCTAAAAAAGTAATAATAATTTTACAAAACAAGTCCTAAAGTTAATATTTCCAGTAATTAGAGAAATAAATTTTTTTTTAGGAAAGAATTTACGAAAATAATACGTTAAGTTCACTAAATCCGGCAAGGTATACGATAGTAAATTTTTAATTAATATTTAACGAAAATATTACGAAAAGTTAAAGTAAATTTCGAAATCGGTAAGGAAATTAAACGAATAAATCGTAAAATAATAAAAGATTATGATTTAGAGATAGTAATATAAAGTTTTAAAAACGAAAACGATAATTATATAAGTTAACGACTTATATATAATACTAATTCTTATTATAAAAACTTAAATAATTACGTTTTAAATAATAAAAAAGGTTAAGATTAATAACGGTATAATTAATTATTAAAAAATAACGGTTAACCTTTTAAATTATTAAATTATAACTTATTTACAACTTATATCGAAAAATATTAAGGTAACGTTTTTAACGTTTTACGGAATACCCGCAAATTTTTTTAATTAGGATAATTTTAATTAGGAAAAGATTAAGGATAACTTTTAACCGTAAAAGAGGACCTTAAGGCGTAGGCCGAAATAAGGCGGTTATAAAGGTTCCTAAACGGGCCGAAATAATAGCAGTAATAAGCGAAAATACTAAAAGTTAAATATATAAGGGATACGGTATAAACGTATTTAAATTTTTCGCATAAGTTATCTGAATATTATTACGCGTTTTTTAATAAAGTTCCAGCAGAATTTAAACTTAGTAAAATAATCTTAAAATTAGTCCAGAACCGAATTACTTTTAATTAATCCTTAAAGTAAAAAATTAATCGTTTATCGAAAGTTATAGAAAAGATAATTACTTAAAAAATAAATTAATTCTTAAAGGGAGTAAAACGGGTCCTGGCGTATTTCGTAATTTCCGATTAATGTAATACGGTAAACGCCGCGTTTTACCCCTTAAAGAATTTATTTATTTTGGATTTAAGATTTACGATATATATTTTTAACTTTATTAACAAATTCCTAAATTATAAGATAACGATTTAAAATAACGGAATATACGTAAGGAACAACTTTATTTCGATTAAAAAATACGGAAAAATAAATATATTATTTTAAAGCCTTAAGGGTTTAAAAGCGTTACGTTTGTATAACGTAACTTACTATAAGGATTTCGCGTATAACTTAATATTTTTCCGGTAATTCCGAAAGAAAAGGTATTAGTAGGATAACCGAAAAGTTAATAATTTTATTCGAAATAAATATAATTAGGTAGTTGTTATACTGGTAAATAAGTTCGATTAATTTATTATCGAAAATATTAACGCGATAATTACTTATGTAGCTTTCGTATTTTATAAACGAAATATTAACTTATATATAGCGAAATTATTACGAATCGGTAACGGTATGATTTGGCACCTTAAACTAGGATATTTAGGGCTCGAAGTAATTGCTTAGTTGCAGTTTTATATAAAAGGAATGCGTTTAAAGGGTTTTATAACAGTTAAATGTTAAATATATAACAAAGCAAAGGCCAGGAAGTAAATACGTTGCAAGCTAAGGGAAAAAACTTCTTAATCAATACAAAAAATCGTTATCGATTTTATAAATTTCGAAAAAAACCTTAAAGGATATAGATATATTATGTTCGTTACCTACAGGTATTTAGGCTTTATTTGGGATATTTACTTTAAAAACCGAAATTAAGATATATTAATTATAACGTTCGAATATTTATTATATGTTTTAAAAAATTAAGATAAGGTTTTTCTATAGGTAATCGAATACGATAACGAAATTTTAAAAAATTACTAATTTCGAAATATGTTATAATTGCCTTTTTTAATATTAAATTCGAATTTTTAGCACCGTATATCTAGGTTTAAAATGGGGGTGCAAAACGTATAGGGAATATAATTAAAAAAAAAACGACTGCAATACGAAATAGCGTTAAATTACTTTCGTTTTTAATTGTATATATTTTTAAAGCAGCAGTATATTTATATAACCGTATTTTTAAATACGTACTTTTTTAGCAAAGTTTATACGAGGTTTATTATATTTACCTGGCGTATAAAAACGGTATTACAGTGTTTAATCGGAAGTTTTAATAAGTTTATTTGCGAATGTACGGCTGTATAGCTTATGTTATAATAATTACCGTTATAAAAAAGGAATAAAAACTTGGATTAGCTTTTTAATCGGTTACCGATTTACGAATATTTACAAAATTTAGAATCCGTTAATTAATAAGGTTATTATTATTCGAGACGTATAGTTTAACGAAAAAGCCACCTTTTTAAATAACATTAAAAACCTAAAAAATAACTTTTTATACGTTACAGAAAAAAAGCCATAGAAGTTATTGCGATAGGTAAAAATACCTAATTAGGGCCTAGGTTACTTAAATATACAGATATAAAAAAAAACGAAAACGTAAACGGAATAATTTAGTTACCGGTTAGATAAGAAAGGTAATTCCAAAGTAATATAAGCGTACAAAACGTACGGAATAAACAAAAATAAACCTGTTTATATAAAATTAATCACTTTTATACGACCGTTATATTTAAATTATTTTCGTCTCTTAGATAATTATTTCTATTAATATTTGCTTTAATAACTACTATAATCATTACTTTAACGGAAATAATAAAAGTAACTTTAAACTTTTATTACGTTATTTAACCCAGGGTAACGGTAAAAAACGAAGGTACTTTACAAGTTATAAACGTAAATTTCCCGTACGTTCCGTATCGAAAGAATAATTATTAATACGATTATAAAATATAAGAAATCGTATTTAATATAAGGCGAATAATTTATTTTATTAATACGATCGATAATTAACCGGTAAATTACGGAAATTTAAAAAAGTTAATTACCTAAAATACGCGCCATTTTAATTAAAAAAGTTTCGATACGAAAATATATAAAATCCTTAAATTACGAAACCGGATATATAAACGTAACTTACCATTACGGTTACGAAATTATAAAAAATTAAGTATATACCTTTTAAAGGAAATATATCGTAAAGCTGAAAAAATTTATTTATAAAGCTATAAGGAAATACGATTTTAAGAATTAATTAATTAATTTTTTACTAAAGGGAAATAAATCTTAAGGTATATGTAAATATACGTTTACAAATTCGATAAATATAACTAGTTGTAAAAATATAAAGTACTTCTCGTTATATAAAACGATTAATAGTTAAAAAACGCTTATAGTAATATATACGTATTTATTTTAGCTAAAAAATTATTTAAAACCTTAATTGTTATTACGGTTAAATTTAACCTAAAGTTAAAATAATATAACGCTATTAACGCTTTTGTTAACGTTTAGTTACCCTATAAAGTATATATAAAAATACCCCTAAAATACCCGTAACGTAACAAAACTTTTCCAATTAAAAAGGTTTTATATAGCTTAAGGAAATCGCCATTATTATAGCTAAAAAATTTCACCGGAACATTTAAGAAACTGAGATTTAGCCCTGTTCCTTATAAACCTTATTGTTTTACTTATTAAGGGGTGTTTATCTTTTTTTTTATAAACGATATTATAACAGTATATTATAAAGAAAATTAAGATTTCGTTAATTAGTTAATTTAATAAATTCGGGAATGATATATTTTTATAAGAAATAAGGATTTATAGTAATTCCTCGGTATCGAAGTAATTAAAAATAAACTTAATAGAAAAATCTAGTTATTTTAATCCGACTTTATAAATAAGCTGGTTAACTTAATTCTTAAAATTTTTTTAAATAACTTTCTAAAAACGTTTATAATTAGCGTTAAATTATTACCGAATCTTGATTTAACTTATTTAAGCTTTGTTAATAAATATTAAAAAGAAATCGGTTTTATTTTTTATATAATAATTCATACGTAACCCGATATATTTTTTACCGTATCCCGATTTGCCCGTTTTAAATTAAACCTTAACGATGTATATTATAAAGCCGTTAATCGAATTATATTATACTTAATCGGAATTAAAATATTAACGTTATAATTCGGAAAAGAAAATTAGTTAAATATTTAAAACGATGTTTTTTTTACGGATAATACGATCGATTAAAAAAACTTTTAAGTTTACGTTATAAAGTTATTTAGAAAATTAATAAAATAACGGGCGAATAAACAAAATATAGTAATTATTTTTATAACCGAAACGGAGTTGTTGTTTTTTGCGTAAGTTGTAAAAAAAGTTTTATTTAGCTTTCGATTAATTAAAAAGTTAAGAATTACTTTAAATACTAAATTATTAAATATATAATACGATAATTAACAGATTATACGGCTTATTAATATTAACGTCGCTTTGTTATAAATAAAACTGTAATACGTAAATATATATAATTATTAATTACGAAAAGCCGTAAAAAGAGATTTAATTAAAGTAAGTTATACGTTTATAAGCGATATACCGGCCGATAAATTAATTAAAGCCCTGTTACGCGAACCGTTTAAGCATTTTAAAAAGCAGCTAGGATTAATAAATATTACGGAAACCTTTAAATAACGAAGAAATACCTTATAAGTAATTTTAAAAAAGGAATTAATTAATTAAAAGAAATTAATCGCCGGAGGAAAAGTCGAATGGAAAATTATGGTTCTAGGAAATGATAATATGTAACGATTAATACTATAAATATTTTAAGGCGTTAAGGGGGTATATTAATTAGCAGGGGGTATTAAACGTACCTTATATACGGAAAAGATCCTTTTAATCGGAAAATATATGTTCCGTTGCTAAGTTACATGAAAGTTGTACGCGTATGAGAAACATACGCAAGTTAGCCTAATATACTAACACAACTGATGTCCCCTATATCTGACAGTTCTTGCATATATATACAGCTTTAATAAGCCCTGTCCCAATTTAATTAGTGTCCACGGTAAGGAAACAGGCTTTAGTTAACTGCCGAGGTAACTTACGATTTTCGAAAAAGGCTTTTCTTAGTTATTTTATATGCAGAATTTTCCTGATTAAATGCTTTAAGGGCTTCCTTCGATCTTTTCATTTGGTTTTTCCATATCGGGGATAAGTTTTAAGGTCTAAATGGTTGTTTCTCGTTTTCAAACATTTTGATCTAGACGTTTCTAACAGTTTCCCATATAAATTCTGTTAGAAAAAGCCTGCAGCTTTCCATACGGCAATAATCAGTTGCGTTAACTATTCGCCCTTTAGCTAGTTATTACCACGCCGTTAACAGCAATAACCCATTTCCATCAGCTATTATTAATTATGTTATTAAAGTGGGTTAATTTCGTCCTAATTAAGATAGTTCCGACAATTTTACATACGATTTTTATACCGATACGTCTGTTACATCCACGGTTAGCTATAGTTAGTAATAGCTAAGATACGTTACCGTTACAGCTACTTAAATAACTTCAATCATTTTAATCGGGACGTATCCGATATGCCTACATACATTTTATATTAACAGATATCTGGACCTACCTATTCGAAATAATTACTACTATTCTTTAACGTTATTAACCGTTATTAACGTTATCGCCGTTATCGCCGTTATCACCGCTATTAGAAATTCGTCAGCAATTACAGCGCGTTTTTATTAACTGTATGGCCGGGATTGGTCATTTTCCTGTTAATTAGGAAGAATCCGATAAATTTACACATATTATCTTTGCCGAAACGTCCGTACCGTCCGTCTTCAGCTATGGTTACCGACAGCTAAGATACTAAGTCAGTTACAACAATATTTCCGTCTGTTACGTCAACAGGATTAATTATTCTGGTTACCGATTAGGTTATTTCCCACAGATTTACATATAATCTTTATACCAAAAAGTTTTATTCTTCCTATTCGAAGTAGCAGCTAGCTATAGCTACCGACAGTTGCCGACAGTTACCGACAGCCAAGTTATCGACAGCTTTATTTCCAGATTTTACGCCGATTTATTAACTTACTATTATTACGAATACAAACCGAGCGATATATAATGGACATTAAGACTTTTTTAATCGGAAAGAATATATACATTTTGAAAAGATTTTGGACAATAATTTAAAATAGGCACCCGTTACGGCAGTTTAGTAAACGATAACGTACATATTTTCCGGTTTCGAAGGATAGGAATGCTGCTATTAAGCGAAAAGTACTATAAAGCGGTCGGAAAAAAGCGCAGGTTAAAAGAGATATGTATTAATCAATAAGATTTATATAGATTTGGTACGTTAAAAGGTTAAAAAGGTCTTATATATTACCGGCCCATGGTAGGCGAAGCTTCAAAAAATCCTAGGGAGTTCTAAAATAAAAGAGGCAAAGCTTCAAAGTAAGGTCCAGGGAGGTCCGGTTAAAGGAGGTCCTTTTAGGGATTGATCCTATGGAATTATATAGGATTTATATGGCAAAGGATAATGCAGGGCACCCCAATTTTTTTTTTTTTTTTTTGCAGCGTCGTCAGGAGCCTTCCGCTGCAAAAAAGGAGGATTATATTGGGGTTAGAGCTGTACAGCTGTTACAGCTGTTGCAGCTGTTACCAGCTGCAGCTGTTCTAGCTTCTTCTAGCTATTTCTAGCTGTATCACCAAGTAGGTCGGCGATGGTCTATATAGTGCCGACCTACCAACCTTTATATGTAGTCTTCTATAGCATCAAGGAACGCCCGGCATTTTTCTTCCCAAGCTTTTAATCAAGAGGTTCTTGCATATATATACAGCTTTGATAAGCCCTGTCCCAATTCAGTAGCAGGTGACTAACAGGTATAAATTATAAGTTACTGCGTAAATAGCAAATCTTAATTTTAAATATATTACCAGGTCGTAAAGCTAAGGCTTTATAACACCTTACCGTATATAGCTAACGTATTCGATTATATAACCTATTATATTTTACGAATATAACTTCGAACATATAAAAGATTTCGTATTTATATATAATATATATATAATTAACGCTTAAAGGTTATAAAGTTGTTATTTTGCTAAATAGGTTAGCGATGTACCTGTAGGTGACCTATATAGAAGCTATACCAAGTTTAGGTAGCGTGGCTACTAGCGCAGTACACTGGTACCTGTTAGATATAGGGGATATTAGTTGTGTTATTATATTAGGCTAACTTGCGTATGTTTCTCGTACGCGTACAGTTTTTATATAGCTTAATAACGGAATATATATTTTTCGATTAAAAGGACCGTTTCCGTATATGGGGTACGTTTAGCACCCCTTATTAATTAATATACCTTTTTAACGTTTTAAATTATTTATAGCGTTAATCGTTATATATTATTATTTCCTAAAGTTACAACTTTTTATTTAATTTTTCCTTCGGCGATTGAATTTTTTTAATTAGTTAATTTTTTTTGGAAATTATTTGTAAGGTATTTTTCCTCCGTTTAAAAGTTTTCGTAATATCCATTAATTTTAGTTATTTTTTAAAATACCTAAATAGTTCGCGTAATAAGGCTTTAATTAATTTATTAATTAATATGTCGCCCGTAAGCGTATAATCCATTTTAATTAATTTTTCTTTTTACGGTTTTTCGTATTTAATAATTATATATATTTACGTACCGTAATTTTGTTTATAATAAGGTAACGTCGGCGTTAATAAGCCGTATTGTTTGCTGATTATCGTATTATATATTTAATAATCCAGTATTTAGGGTAATTTTTAGTTTTTTAATTAATCGAAAATTAAATAAAGCTTTTTTTATAACCTGCATAAAAAATAGTAATTCCGTTTCGGTTATAGAAATAGTTATTTTATTTTACTTATTTATCCGTTATTTTATTACTTTTTTAAATAGTTTTATAACGTAAATTTAAAAGCTTTTTTGATCGATCGTATTATTTGCGAAAAAAACGTTATTCCAGGTATTTAACGAATTTTCGTTTTTAAATTATAACGTTAACGTTTTGATCCCGATTAGGTGTAATATAACTTGATTAGCGATTTTATAATATGCGTTATTAAGATTTAAATTAAAATAGGTAAGTTAGGATACGGTAAAGGATATATCGGGTTGCGTATTAATTATTACGTATAAAATAGAACCGATTTTTTTTTAATATTTATTAATAAAGTTTGGATGGGCCAGATTAAGATTTAGCAATAATTCGACGTTTGTTATTTTAAAAAAAAATTTGGGATTAAGTTAATTAATTTATTTATAAAATCGGATTAGGATAATTAGATTTTCTTATTAGGCCTATTTTTAATTATTTCGATACCGAGAAATTATTATAGGTTTTTATTTTTTATAAAGGTATATCGTTTCCGAATTTGTTAAATTAATTAATTAACGAGGTCTTAATTTTCCTTGCGATATGTTATGACGATATTGTTTATAAAAAAGAAAATAAGTACTTTTTAATAAGTAAAATAATAAGGTTTATAAAAAACGGGGTTAGGTTTTAATTTCTTAAGCGTTCCGGTAAAGTCTTTTTGTTATAATAATAGCAATTTTTTTAAGTTATATAAAGCTTTTTTAATTAAAAGGGTTTTTTTACGTTAAAAGTTTCTTAAAAACGTTTTTATATATATTTCGTAAGATAAATTAATATTAACGAAAGCGCTAATAGCGTTATATTATTTAAGTTTTAAGTTAAACTTAGCCGCCGTAACGATTAACGTTTTAAATGATTTTCTAGTTAAGGTAAATACGTATATATTGCTATAAACGGTTTTAAGTTATTAATCGTTTCGTATAACGAAACGTACCCTGTATTTTTATAATTAGCTATATTTATTAAATTTGTAAATATATATTTACATATACATTAAAACTTATTTCCCTTTATCAAAAAATTAATTAATTATTTTCTAAAATTCTATTTTTTTATAACTTTGTAAGTTTTTTCGGCTTTACGAAATATCTTTTTTAACGGATATATATTTAGCTTTTTATAACCTTACGGCGGTTACGGTAGGTTACGTTTATATATCCGGTTTAGCGATTTATATATTTTTTTATATAATAAGGTATTAAAACTTTTCCGATTAAGGTAATGCGTATTTCGGGTAATTAATTTCCTTAAATTTCCGTAATTTATTAACCGGTTATCGATCGTATTTATAAAGTAAGTTAGCCGTTTTATATTAAAAGCGGCTTTTTATATCTTATAATTATTTTAAATAATATTACCTCGGTACAGAATATATAAGAAGTTTACGTTTATAACCCGTAAGGTATTTTCGTCTTTTACTGTTATATTAGGTTAAATAATTTAATAAAAGCTTAAGGTTATTTTTATTTTTCCGTCGGCATATTAATCGTAATAATTATTAAAGTAAACGTTAATAACGGTAATGGTTTAAGGGACGGAAATAATTCGAACATAACGGTTATATAAAGGTAATTAGTTTTATACGAATAAGTTTTTTTTTCTTTATCTCGTACGTTTTTAATACCTGTATTACTTTAAAATTATCTTTTTTATTTAACCGGTAGTTAAATTATCCCGTTTAAGTTTTTATCTTTTTTTTTAAATATATATATATATATAAGTAGTTTTGGGCTTAATTAAGTAACTTTACTTATTGCAATAAATTTTGTAACTTGTTTTTCGTAACGTAGAAAAAATCGGGTTTTAAATTTTTAATATTACCTGAAAAAATGGGTTTTTCGTTAAATTATACATTTCGAATAATAATAACTTTATTAATTAACGGGTTTTAAATTTTGTAAATATTTGTAAATTGGTAACCGATAAAGAAGTTAATTTATCTTTTAGGATTTAATTTCTGAAGTTTCCGTTTTTTCTTTATAGCGGTAGTTATTATAACGTAAACTATATAATTATATATTTGTAAACAGGTTTATTAAGGTTTCCGATTAAGTATTGTAATACCGTTTTTATACGTTAGGTAAGTATAGTAAACCTCGTATAGGCTTTGTTAAAAAAATGTATATTTAGAGGTACGGTTATACAGGTATATTACTGCTTTAAAGATATATACGATCAAAAATAAAGGTAATTTAACGTTATTTCGTATCGTAATCGCTTTTTTTTAACTTATACTTTTTAAACGTTTTATACCCCTGTTTTAGGCCTAGGTATACGGTATTAAAAGTTTAAGTCTGATATTAAAGAAAGGTAATTATAATATATTTTTAAATAAATAATTTTTTAAAATTTTATTGTTATATTCGATTACTTATGGAAAAACTTTATTTTAGTTTTTTAAAATTCTTAAAAAGTATTAAAACGCGTTAATTAATATATTTTATTTTCGAGTTTTAAAATATATATCCTAAATAAAGCTTAAATACCTGTCGGTAGCGAATATAACGTATTTATATTTTTTAAGGTTTTTTTCGAAATTTGTAAAATCGATAGCGATTTTTTATCTTAATCGAGAAACTTTTTCCCTCGGTTTGCGACGTATTTGCCTCCTGGCCTTTGCCTTATTATATATTTAGTATTCGATTATTATAAGACTTTTTAAACGGATTTTTTTTATATAGGACTGTAATTAAACGATTATTTTAAGCCCTGGATAACTTAATTTTAGGTGTTATATAGTACCGTTACCGGTCCGTAATAATTTTACTGTTTATAAGTTAACGTTTTATATATAAGTTATAAAAGTTACGTAAGTAGTTATCGCGTTAATATTTTCGATAATAAATTGATTGAATTTGTTAACGTAATAACTATTTAATTATGTTTATTTCGAATAAAGTTGTTAATTTTTCGGTTATTTTACTAGTAGTCTTTTTTTCGGAGTTGCCGGAAAAATACCAACATATATACGAAATTTTCGTAATAAGTTACGTTATATAAACGTAACGTTTTTAGGCTTTTATGGCTTTAAAGTAATATATTTACTTTTCCGTATTTCTTAATTAAAACGAAATTATTCTTTGCGTATATTCCGTCGCCTTAAATCGTTAATTTATAATTTAGAAATTTGTTAATAAAGTTAAAAATATGTATCGTAAATCCTGAATTCAAAATAAACGAATTCCTTAAAGAGTAAAACGAAACGTTTATCGTATTGTTTTAATTAATAATTAAAAAGTTTTCAAAAATTCGTTTTATTTTTTTAAAAAATTCATGGGTTTTTTAAGTAATTATCTTTTTTATACTTTTCGATAAACGATTAACTTTTCCTTTTAAGGATTAATTAAAATTAATTTGTTAATAAATTAGTTTTAAAAATTCGTTATTAAAGCGGAAAATAATTAAAGCTTTATTAAGGAATATATAATAATATTAAGATAACATATAATAAAGACTTAAATAAGCTTTATAACGTATACTTTAAATATTTAACTTTTCGCATTTTCGTTTATTAATATTTCGGTTCAAATATAAGCTTTTACGATTACTTCGTTTTAATTTACGTTTTAAAATTTTTTCTTATAAATAAAAGTTAATATCTTTAGTTTTTTCTTAATTATAGTTATCCTTATTAAAAGGGTTTATAAATGTTTTATAAAATACCTAAAACGGTATTTTGATATTTCGTAATATAAACGGTAACTGGGTTATGGTCTAATAATTTAAAAAGTTAGCCGTTATTTTTTAGTAACTAATCGTATTATTTTCAATTTTAACTTTTTTTATTTTTTGGAAAGTTATTATTTATACCCCGATAATAAGGGTTAATATTATATATAGGTCGTTAATTTACACAATCGGTATTTTCGTTTTTAGGATATTATATCGTTATTTTTAAATTATAACTTTTTGTTATTTTATAATTTATTCGTTTAGTATTTTTGTTAATTTCGAAATTTGCTTTAGTTTTTTGCGGTATTTCCGTTACGTATTAATTAAGAGCTTACTGTCGTATATTTTGCCGGATTTAATTAAGTTAACGTATTATTTCCGCAGGTTTTTTCCTGGAAAAAAATTTCGTTTTTTTAATTGCTGGAAATACCGATTCCAGGATTTATTTCGTAAAATTGTTAATTTTCTTATAAAAGGTTTTGTATTTCCGATTTTCGTAAGTATATATCGCGAAGTTCTGAATATAGGTTTGTTTGTTTTCGGTAATTTTTTTAAAAGTCTTTATCGGATAGCTTATATAATCGATTTCTTCGACGGTTTCTCCGGAAGATATAAATATAATTAAGGAACCATTTAAAATATTATTCCGTATCGTATGCCGG
>QJNZ01000760.1:0-46259 GCA_004155055.1 Monosporascus sp. CRB-8-3
CGCCACGAGGTAGATATCGGGTGCCGGCTTCCCTCTGCCCCTTCCTGTCCTGGGGTCATCACCGAGCACCCTATGCTCCTCTGGGATGAGGTCAAGGACCGCTTTCGTCACCGCACGCGAGGTCTTCATGTCGTAGTTATACTTCTCGCTACTGGAGGCCAGCGCGACCTGCACGTCGAAGCCATCGGTATTCTTGGCGCGCCGGAGATCCGAGAGCAGCTTCTCCACACCCGGGAGCGGTTGACATTCGGGAAAGTGGATTCGCTGCTGCTCGCGCTGTTCTTGCTTGAACTGCTCTCTCGAGATGGGTAGCTGGGCCCAGTTGTGGAAGGTATCGCCATTGGATGAACCGGGGACGCCCATCATTTTTGCCTTCAGCCACCATGGCAACCCGGGCTTGCCATACTTCTTGAGGACGATGTCGGCACAGAGTGTGTAGATGTCTTCCGTGTTTAGTAGCAGCCCATCCATGTCGAACAGGCAGGCCCGGATAGGTGCAAATGGCGGCCCCACCCCGGTCGCTGATTGGTGACCCTGGCAAGCAAATGTCATAGCTAATGGAGTTCCTTAATAACTGGTCGAGGTATCGCAGTTTCTTGGACGTATTAGCTGTCCAAAAACTCAATTCTGGCTGGTTGCTTGAGCTTCTCGTTGTCAGATGTTGTGAACAACCCCTCCAATCGAACAGCGCCCCACTGTACCTCCCGCGGTTGCCGAAGGAGATGCGTCCTAAGAGACATGCAGATATGCAAGAACTGTTGAACTTACTTCATGTAGCTCTAGGTTATAGCCTGGTGATGCGAGAGTTATGAGAATTGGAAAGAGATGGGAAACGACTCACAAAGTGTAAAATGTAGTATGCATTTCTCACAGGCTACCTGATCATACTTTATGGCTCCACATTGCCGAGTCCAACTCTTATTTCGTCGCAACAACTTCCCCCTCTCATCCTGAGAAAGAAGCCGGCAACTATTCATACGTCTATTGGGGGTTCATTTCCATTGATATTCATTGGAACTGTTTTCCGTTCAAAAACATTCCGTCGCAGTAATGTCTACTACTAAACTTGAGCTCCGCACGGCCCTTGGTCCGGTCTACCGGGATGTGCTACCGAACCTACTCCGGGACTGTAGACCGGAGGAGATCCCGGTCATCGACCTAACGCCCATGTTCTCGGATGCGCTTTCGGAACGTCATACAGTGGCATCCCATATACGGAGTGCCGCGGTGAATAATGGCTTCCTCTACGTCAAGAACCACGGCGATCCCAACCGAGGTGATTGCCCGGTGCAAGCAGCAGGTTTTGAACTGTATGCGACAGCCGCAGGAGCAGAAAGACTTGCCCGACTCCAGGAAGCATAGCAAGTATTATAATGCTTATCACGGACACAGTAAAACGCAAATCTCGCCCAGCGAAAGCGTTGATGTAAGAGATGCCTTCTCGTTTCGGTACTCTTCCGAGTTGAATCCGGATCACCCTGTGGACATATCACAAATACCCGAGGAGGTGAGGCCGTGGATAAGGGGAGAGCCGTTTCGTGTGGGAGGGGACCGGTCACCTACCGAGCTTCAAAAACGACTGCCTCGCGTATTGGGGCGGTTGTCTGACTTTGACTAGAAGACTGGTAAGGATGCTCGCCTTGTTGCTGGACCTTGCTGAGCATTACTGGGACGACAAAGCGACCTATCCCGGTGCTGATGGAGTCTTTAACTACTATCTGCCAAAGAGTGAAGAAGAAATCAAAAAGGGGTTTGTCGGTCTTGGTAGCCATACCGACCTTCAACTCTTCACTCTGTTATGGCAAGACTACGTCGGAGGCTTGCAGATATTTGCCAAGGAAGGACAGTGGATAAGGGTGAGTTGGAAGAATACACTTTGCGGCTACATCGTGATTGACGATTGGAAAAGGCACGGCCGGTTGACGGCACTATAGTAGTCAACCTCGGCGACTTTATGATGCGGCTCTATAACGATATCTATAAACCGACCGCTCATAGAGTCACAATCCAGTCTACTCTGGAGAGAGTCTCGATGCCTTTCTTTTTTGGTACCTAGCTGAGTAGTCTGTTGCTCATGGATTCCTCTCATCTGATATCCAGCAGGCTTCAACTTCAATTGCGTTGAAGGAGTTGTTCCTTCCTCTACCTCGGAATCTAATCCGGCGAGGTACGAGCCCATATCATGTGGTGACTGTTAGTCAGCTGATGACCCCGCTTGTACTCTATCCCACTGACAATCTCAAGGGTGCCAGAACAGGTTCAAGATTGAGCGAGAAGAGTTTCCGAAGAGAGAGGAGGTGGCGAAACCATTGGCACCGAGTACCGCGGTTGCCAGCGGATAAGGTGCCCTTGAGACACATTCCCACATTCCAGGGTCATCGGCCTAGAGATAAACGAACACTGAAATGGCCTTGGTCGTATCGGTGGTCATTGTATATCCATAAGCTCGTAGAAACAGGTCAGACAGATCGAGAGCCTTTCAAGTCTTGAAGAAATCATAGCACCTTCTGAATGAGCTCGATAACGTCGAAGAAAGCTTCTCTATTATGCTTAAGTTGCCGTATGCCGAGACCAACAACGAGGGTGCGACGTTCCTCAGGGTCACGTCTTGCGATATGACTTCCAATCTGAACTGCGTAGAGCTGCGCTAGAGACTCACGCTCTTCCCCTCCACCGCCGAGAAGCGTCTTGGCCGTTAGGTGGGCCATAGGCAGCAGACTTGCATTTGGTAGGGACATGTCTAGGAGGGCCGGAGAAGGGGCTGACAATGGCACTTGGATCTACTAAGTTGTAAGCGTATCGACTCAAAATATTCTGGCCATACAAATTTCATACCCATTGCGATAGTCTATCATCTTGAGAGAGCGTGACAAGTATCCTATCCTCGAATGAGACAAGTGAAGCCTCTGTCGGGATGCCGTCAACGGTCCCGACAGCTATTCTTGTCTGAGCGGGAAATGGCTCTTCAATTACTCTTGAGTCACTCATCCTCTCCTCAGGTTCTGGATATCATCCTTCTGCGACTTGCTCAAGGATGGATGAAGTTGAATGTGTGAGTCCTGCAATTGACCCTAAGGGTAGAAGAGCAGTGTTGAAATGCTAAACGAACTTTTAGATGGGCATGAGTAGTGGGGCTGTGGATCAGAGACAGGGGATTGCTACCCCGCGCTAGCTCAATTTAGGGATGCTAAAAGGTTCTGCCGGGCGGTCAAAATTTCCAGATAGATTGGGATAGTAACGCCTCGAGCCGCCATCTCGTGCTTTACACCCACAATTTCCTCAGCAACAAAATGCCGAAATTCGTGCCGCGTCAGAGGAAGCATAAAGTCCTTGCACGCGAAAAGGCGCGGCAAAATGGTGTTCAGGAGGGGGTTGCCCAGCCCGCACAAGCCGATAGCAACGCCGTAGAGATCATTCCGGAGGCGCAAAAGGCGGCGAGAGAGTCCAGGAAGGCTCAACTGAGAGATCAGCTGAAAGGCGATGCTAAATTCAGCGGCAAGAAGGCCAAACGCCTTGAAAAATATATCGACATCAAACTAAAGAAAGATGAAACCCGAGTTCTTCTCTCCAAGTTGGCCGAGAATAAGATCGACACTACCTTGTTCCAAAGTAGCCGTAGCTTAGGCCAGGGGAAGGAAACAAAACGACAGGCACTGAGCAGGGCACTACGGGAGAGAGAAGCTGGCGTCAGGCAGGATGGTGACGATATGTTATTTGAGCCAAGACGCTCGTCGCATAGTGATGCATCGGATGATGAGCCCATTGAGCACCCCCCTGACCAATCCAAACACCAGACACCGCAAGATGGAAAAGGAGAAGGCGGAGGCGTCATCATCGATAACTCCAGTACTGCGCAACCTACCACGCAACCTACGGTACAGCTGGCGGTAGTGGGATCTGGGCTCAAAAGGCCCCTACAACTGGATGATGAGGGTCGACCGGTCATTCAAAAACGGCAAAAGCGCGGCGGAGTTAAATCAAAAATATCCGTCGGGGTCCCGAGTTTACAAAAAGAGCAACTACCAAAGGATACAGGCGACGAACCAGCAGATGAATGGAATGGCTTCAGTTCCGATGCGCCGACGCGCGACTCGGCTAGCTCGGCAGACGAAGCTTCTGATGATGAATCCGAAGGGGAGTCTGATGAGAACAAATCACCGGCTGAATCGTCGAGCGAGGATGATGCTTCATCTGATGACGAAGACAGCGACACTGGTGGCAAAGAGAGGTCGTCAGCATTCAAAGCGTGGGCTCATGAACAGAGGAACCAGGCGCTTGGATATAAGCCAACAGAGAACGGCTCTATGCTGCTTGACATACCAAAGCCTGCGAACTTCAAGCCTCGAACGCCTGAAATAGAACCATTACCGCAGGAGTTATTACCGACCAGGGAGACAGGAAGGAAAGCCTTCAGCGTTTCGGTCGACAGACCGCCACTGATACAAGAGGCCCGACTTAAACTTCCTGTCGTTGCGGACGAACAAAGAATTATGGAGGCGATCCATAACAACAACGTTGTGGTAATCTGTGGTGCAACTGGCTCGGGGAAAACTACTCAAGTTCCCCAATTCCTGTTTGAGGCAGGCTATGGCTCTCCAGATTCACCGACACCGGGCATGATCGGAGTAACGCAGCCGAGAAAGGTGGCTGCAGTGAGCATGTCAAAACGTGTGGGACAGGAACTTGGCGATCGTTCGAATGCCGTCGCGTATCAGATCCGTTTCGAAGGCACGACTGACGAGAACACCGCGATCAAATTTATGACGGATGGTGTCCTGCTTCGAGAGGTTGCCAACGATATTTCTCTCTGCAAATACTCAGCTGTCATAATTGATGAAGCGCACGAAAGGAGCGTTAATACAGACATCCTTATTGGAATGTTAAGCCGGGTCGTTAAATTACGAGAAGAAATGGCTCAAGACGACCCTAAGGTAACCCCATTCAAACTAATAATTATGTCGGCTACGTTGCGAGTCGATGACCTTACTCGGAACCCGACACTGTTTCCAACGCCACCCCCAGTGTTAGAAATCGAGGGTCGTCAACATCCAGTCACTATTCACTTCTCTCGGCAAACCCGTCATGACTACGTGGAAGAAGCGTTTACAAAGATCAGCAGAGGGCACCGCAAGCTACCGCCCGGCGGCTTTCTCGTCTTCCTTACCGGGCATGACGAGATATCGAGGCTTAGTAAGAAGTTGAAGATGGCGGCCGGGGGACTCAACCCTGCCCCGTATCCGAAGGTGCGGATATCTGCTAATGACGCGCCTCTGGAAGTTGAGGATATCGACTTCGGCGAGGTCAATGATAACGCAAACGATGATATAGATGGAGTGCCATTTGTTGACGAAGAAGATGAGGAAGAAGATGATGATGGGGAGTTCGACGTCTCAGAAGAGGCCGCCACTGGGCCACTAAAGATGCATATACTACCACTCTATTCGCTACTCCCTACGAAGGAACAGATGCGAGTGTTTGATGATCCGCCAGAAGACTCACGGCAGATCATTCTTGCTACCAACGTTGCAGAGACAAGTTTGACAATCCCGGGCATTCGGTACGTGTTCGATTGTGGCAGATCAAAAGAACGAAGGTACAACAGAGACACCAGTGTTCAGAGCTACGAGATTGGTTGGATCAGCAAGGCGAGCGCGAATCAGCGGGCTGGACGTGCTGGCCGAACTGGACCCGGGCACTGTAAGCAAACCCCTGAATTGTGGATGACCTTTTGCTTCATAACTCATGATCACACATTTTCTCCGTGCGTTTCCAGATGTGCTTAAAATGTGTATATACTTTTCGCACCATTAAACTTTGCAGAAAAAATGGTTACTAATGCTAGAAATTGGTCAGGCTATCGTCTTTATTCGTCCGCTGTCTATGAACGGGACTTTGCCGAATTTGCTGATCCAGAGTTGCTAAGGATGCCAATTGAGGGGGTGGTACTTCAGCTGAAGGCGATGAGGCTACAACATGTTGTGAACTTCCCCTTTCCAACTCCACCGGATAGACAAAGTATAGCAAGAGCAGAGAAGATGCTTCAGTACCTTTCCGCCATAACCCCAACTGGACAGGCGACTCAGATTGGGTCGACCATGGCAAAATTCCCCTTGCCACCCCGATTCGCTCGTATTCTCCTGGTCGGACATTTGCATGAATGCTTGCCCTATACAGTAGCGCTCGTCGCAGGATTATCTGTCGCGGAGCTTTTCATACCAGAGAATCAAGCCATACCCGCACTATCAGCTCAGACGGAGCATGGATTCCGCACCAACGAGGACGTGGCTGCGGAGACGCGGCAAGCCCAGGCCCGACAGAAGTACAATGAGGTGCACAGGAACTTCCGCTCGCTCGATGACGGGTCCGACGCGATGAAGCTACTACAGGTCGTGGGAGAGTTCGCGCACGAGCCGACGGAAGAGTGGTGCGAGAAGCACTTCATCCGCTTCAAGGCTCTGCAGGAGACGCAGAAGCTCCGCCGCCAAATCACGAACCTGCTGCAGAAGGACATCCCGGCGTTCGCGAACCTCGCCTTCCAAGAAAGGCTGGACCGGCCGAGCGGCAAGCAGGTCACGGCGTTGAAGCAGATGGTCGCCGCGGGCTTCATTGACCAGGTGGCCATCCGCGCCGACCTCGCACCGGTGCCACCCGAGATGCACCGCAAGCCGCGCCGCGCCATCGACGTCCCGTACGTCCCGCTGCAGCCGATCCACGGGGCGGGCGGCGGGGACGGCATCGAGGACAAGGCCGTCTACATCCACCCGTCGTCCGTGCTGGCGCACTTCAGCGCGCAGGAGTGCCCGGAGTACATCGTCTACGCGGGCCTGCAGCGCGCCGCAGTCGACCCGACGGCGACCAAGAAACCCAAGACGCGCATGCTCGCGCTCACGGACATCAAGGGCGCGCAGCTCGCGGGCCTCGCCAAGGGCACGCCTCTCCTCACCTACGGCAAGCCCATCAAGGAGGTCCAGACCGACAGGCCCAACGTCAGGGACTGCTGGGTGGTGCCGTACCTCCGCGCCGAGGGCACGGGCGGCCAGGGCTGGCCGCTGCCCGTCACCAAGGTCAGGCAGAGGAGGGTGCCCGGTAAGGGGTGGGTTGTGGAATAAAGATTTAATCTGGTTTAAGGGTAGCGGCATTAGATGGATAGAGGGTCACTTTGTTTTGGGTTGTGAATGACGTCAACACAATACCGTATCGCGTTCTGATTGCCTAGTTAATAAGGTTCTGTGATGTGACGACCACCGGTGTAGGATGCGATATTGGCAAACTTTTTCATTGTCTGGCGAAGAGCCAAAGAGAGAAGACATCTGCTATGCCTCAAGCTAGATGAGATTCCTGTATATATATATGCATACGAGACGTGGGGTATCATAAACAACCATTTTCCGAGCCCATAGACGCCGGCCGACCTTCTCTAAAAGCATAGCTTCCTCCCTACCCTCATCTGATATTTCTTCCCGCTACCTCCGCTACGAAGAAGTCGGCGTAGTAGTGCCCTGCTTGCTCTTCCTGCGCTTGGGCTTCGGCGGCAGGCCGCCCGTTGGCGTCTTCGGGGTCTTCGGCGTAGTAGCACCGCCCTTCTCGTCCTTGCCAGCGGCGGCCTTGGACCCGCCGGACGGCTTCGCGTCGCCGCCGCCGCCGAACGACGAGGCTGGAAGGCCGGCGCCCCCCAGCGGCGGGATCTGCAGCTTGCCGACGTCAGGCTTGCGCCCCGTCGAGCTCAGGTGGAAGTCGCCCGGCTTGCCGGCAATCGGGTTCTCGTCCATGTAGTCCCCGCCATACTGCATATGGATGTAGAAGGACTGCTCGACGAGCCGCGCATCGAGCGCCGCGTCCTGCGTCGCTGTCGCTGCTGTCTTCTTCGCGGTAGCTGTTCCTTGGCTCTCGACCAGAGGCGCCGGTGTGGCTTCCTTCGACTCGAGTGCCCGCGCCCGTGGGTTCGCGGTGCTGTTTGTGGAAGGTAGGGGTTTGTACGCGTGGCCGACCGAGGGCGACCATGTGCGCGCCGAGTCGGCAGCGGGGAAGCATTTGCTCAGGGCCGAGGATATCGTGGCCTGGGGTACATAGGTAGTCGCGTTAGTCTCGTCTGCATTTTCCTTCTTCCTTTCGCACCGCATGTCACCGGCGGATCGGACCTACCATCCTGAAGCCCAAGATATCGGCCAGCGTCGGGGCCATATATATGTTGTCGCCGACGACGTAGTAGGTGGCGTGAACGGTGACGTCGTCGTCTTCGCCACCCTGGCGCTTGCGACGGGTCTGCTTGCGGATGACCCAGACACCGGTGCCGGTGCCGGGGGCCATCTCGGCGGGCTCCTGGGCGACGACGAACTCGAGCCCGGACATGGTCTTGAGGCGACCCTCGAACGCCTCGCGCGTCTGGATTACGGGGAACATGTTGGCGTTATGCATGGCCTGGCTCGTCAGCACAGCGTTGTTGGATGTCCGGTCGAAGAAGGGCGACTCGGCGAAGTAGAAGAGCACCGAGTTCGAATGGATCCCCTGCATCTGCTGCGCCAGCTGCGGGTGCCGCCATTGGATCTCGTCGAGCGGCGGCTCTTTGGAGTTTGTTGCCATTGTGGTTGTGGTATTTATCCCTCGTACTTCTGCCTGCTGTTATCGAATGATGTGTACTTCGTGCGGTAGCTGGGCCTCCTCTCGTTTGGCGTATAGAGTGTTGAAGTTTGGGGTGGGAAGATAGAGCTTCAATGAGAGCAGCGACGAGGAGCTGCAAAGAAGTCGTTCTACATACAGGGGGACCCTTGTACTGCAGGTGCTGTGTAAAGTGGAGCCTGCCGAGCTAGCCCAAGGTACCCGATAAGGTGATAAGCCGATATCGTTAGGAAAGTGCGTTCAGCCTCGTTACGTATGTCGCCTTTCACATTCTCCAACCCCCAAACCACATCCATCAGCGAGAACAGAGCAAAGAGGCCGGCCGAGCTGACTTAGCTCCCTCAAAATCAGAGCAGATTTGGCAATTGATCTATACACGCAAAGGCTATATTAGATTTGTCTTTCGTATCTACGACATTATCAACATGGATCTCGTCTCGAGCATCCGCAAATCGGGGTCGCGCGGTGGCGTCAACTTTAAATGGGAAGACGTCGCAACCTCCAACCATCGCGAGAACTACCTCGGCCACAGCCTGAAAGCGCCCGTCGGCCGCTGGGCAAGGGGCAAGGACCTAACTTGGTACGCCAAGGCCGACGAGAACGCCGGCTCGTCCACCGAGACTGCAGAGGAGAAGGCCGTGCGCGAACGGCAGGAGGAGATCAGGAAAATTAAGGAAATGGAAGAGGAAGCCCTAGCTCGCGCTCTGGGATTACCTGTCGCCCCGAAGAAAGCTACGGGCGCGAGTTCTATTGGTGTCGGCCAGGGTCGGGGTCTAACGGGTGGCGAACCCGCGACGGCAAAGGGCGGTGATGAAAAGCGCGAGAGTCACAGGAGAAAATCGCGGCACCATGACGATTCCGAGAGACGGCATCGGAAGAGGCATAGAAGCAGGAGCCGAAGTCGGGACAGACGGCGTGACAGATCACCGAGGGGACAGGATGAGGGCCATGCTCATCGATCAAGGGGTGACAGGGATGATCAGAGAGGACGAGGCGGGTATCGCGATGACGAGGATGATGGTGAGCGCCGCAGAAGGCATCACCGACGAGAACGAAGTCGTAGTCGCAGTCTCGGCAGACACGATTTGAGGAAGGACGACAGGGAGCGCCGTCGTCCAAGATCACGTGATAGGCATCGCAGCAGAAGTCCGCAGCACCGTCGACAAAGGAGCGCATCGAAGGACCGCCATTGAGCTTAGGAGGCCTATATGATTTCTATTTATAACTATCACCATCGTAACTATCTCCATAGCTTTCTTAACCTGATAAGAGATCAGAATGATACCCCTTGCCATATGAGCCATTGCTCAGTCGAAGATGAATTTAACCCAATCACATCAAATGTTGCCATCGTCAAGTTTCTGACTAACGTTCACCAGAGCTCTAGAATGCTCTGGGAGCGTATGCGCGGATAATTTCAGAACATTATCGTAATACACGACGGATATTCTAAAAGAAAAAGCTTCTGGATTGGGTAGAAGAAATAGGGGCATGGCGCCTAGCTGGTCCAATTAGGGACTAACATAACCATATCAATTCGCCTCCATGTACGTATCCATCGTCAGGCAGACAGGAGAAGCTGCGTCGTCCCCGCAGGTGGTAATACATAGAAACACTAGCTAGGCGTAGTTAGAGTGGTGGGGGCGCCGCCGGACTTTAGTGGAGTTAACTGGTAGGGCGCTGCCTGTTCTGGGCGCTGTTAGTGGGATACGCTGCGATTTTAGCGTATCCTGGGGGCAAAGGCCTGCATCATCGCCCCCGAAAGATTCAAAGTGACGAGTAGGCTGCCTTTTATCGAAGACTTATGTACATCTACCTGGAATATCAGATGTAATCACCGTCTTGTCTTTTGAGGATACTTTGTTTCTCATCCACAACCTTTTCTTTCTCTTTCTCTTCTCGTTATAGAATTTTCCAGGCGTTTTTGCACCTATTCATCCGGTCTCTATATCATAGATGCTCGTCAGCCGCAAATAATGAGATTGCATAACCTTTAGAGCTACTTCGCCACTGTCATAACAAGCACTACAAAACTCAATCCGCCTTTTCATTTACAATCCAAGCCACTCAGGGGTCAATGTGCGCGCTGTCTTGCGATTATTAATTCCTCTTCAATCGCAAATTGTTACCTGGATAGACGACTGCGACGTATCGAGGACCACGCTGCTACCGGTAGTTGGTATGGATTACGGGCGCCTTCGGGCCGCTGCTCTACGGGATGGGGAGGACGAAGAAGCCGTCACTGTCGATACCCGTGCCTTGATAGACAAGGTCCTTGCTAGGTATTCGGGAGAATGGACAACACTTCGAGAGCTGATTCAGAATGCCGCCGATGCGCAAGCAACCACCGTCAAGATTAAATGGGAAACGTTACCTTCTACTCAGGTCCCTCTACCTTCGACGACAGACCGATCCGAGATCCTGAAGCACATTCTCACGAACCATACCCTACGGCGGCTCGTCGTCCAGAATAATGGCCAGGCGTTCACGAAGACGGACTGGGGCAGGCTGAAGAGGATAGCCGAAGGAAATCCGGACGAGACCAAGATTGGTGCTTTTGGTGTGGGCTTCTACAGCGTCTTTGCTGACTGCGAGGAGCCTTTTGTCAGTTCCGGGTCCGAGGCCATGGCGTTCTATTGGAAGGGAAATGCCCTCTTCACTAGGAAGCTACAGCTTCCGGAAGACCAGTGCAGCTCCGACACCGCTTTTGTCTTAGACTATAGAAACTCGACGACGACATTACCTAATTTGCTGTCTGTGAGCCAGTTCTTGGCCACGAGTTTAACGTTCGTGGCGCTCGAGCATATTGAATTCTGGATAGACGACTACAAGATCCTCGCCCTCCACAAGAAGTCCAGCCCCAGTGCCCAGGTTGCACTATCGCGAGATGTGGATACAACCACCAAGGAACGCCTCATGAAGGTACAGAGTGCTGAACGTGCCAGCGCTCAAATCGATGCCATTTATATGAGTGCCGTCGGTTGGAAACCGCAGGCTACAGCGGCCGCCAAAACCAACGAGTCTTATGGTCTAAGCGGTACTACAGAGATGCCGTCTCTTCGAAGCTTCTTCTCAAGACTTACTGCGTCCTCTGCAACATCAAAGAGCGCCAAGGCTGCGAGAGAAGAAAAGGCGGCTCAAGAAGCAATATCCGAGGATATCACCGCCGTCTCTAACTCGAGTATCTTCTTGAGAGTGACGACGGCGGCCATCAAGACCTCAATTGCGTCGAGTTTCGCAGCAGAGCTGGAGAGAGCAACTAAAAAACCCCCGCCAAAGGTCGCGAAGCTGTCAATCTTGACGTCTTCGTATGATGAGACTCAAGCATCCGAGAGCTCTGGGAGTTCGAGCGTCCTCTCCAAAGCTATTGATGTGTTCGCTTCAGTATTGCCAAGCAAGAAGCCAGGCGGTCGAATCTTTATCGGTTTCCCGACCACTCAGACTACGGGTGCGGGCTTGCATATATCAGCTCCTTCGGTTATTCCCACTGTCGAAAGAGAGGCTATCGACTTGAACGCGAGATGGGTTAGAACGTGGAACATCGAGATGCTACGAGCTGCTGGCATCATGACACGTATTGCTTTCTCTCACGAAATGGCCGGGCTGCAGCAGAAGGTTCAGCGTTCTTCTGAGGCACCTAGTGCTGATATTGCCTCCGTGATTGCCAAGCACATGCCCGAAGCAAGGCACATACTTAATGCATTTACATTCGGTGATTCGACTCCGAGCGCCCATGTCTCACAGATTATCGAGGAAGCCTTCTGGACTTCGTATAAGAAGCCGTTCATCGAAGTGTATAGCAGTAGAGGTGTGCTACCTACTACGAAAGTCCGCCTCGGCTCCGAAGAGCTCGCTAAATTTGTTAGCGGCATACCCGTCGTACCGCCTGAGCTCAAGGATACCGGCTTTGTCCAAAAGCTAACTGAGTTCGTCCTACTGACAAGTATAACGGTAGAGGATGTGCGAGATGAATTGGCTGGAAAGCCTCTGAACAAGGAGCAGCTCATCCATTTCATCCAGTGGGCTGGCGGGAGGGCCGCTTCTGGTGAGCTGGACGTTCCAAGTAGAGACAGCCTTCTTGATGTTGCAGTAGCTATCGTTAGCGAAGATGGGGGTAGCCAGGGGGGCATTATCGCTCTAGGAAACATTAGGCACTACTTGAGCCCGAATAAGATACCTGCCGGATTACCAGTTCCTCCCACTGCGATCCCCTTCGAATTCACCAGCAAATGCGCGTCGAAGGAATTGCAGGCTCTCGGTTGGGAAACCCTAGATATCGTCCCTTGGTTACGGTTCCTCCTCGAGACGGGGTCCAGAAGATCTGACGAGCAGAATTTGACGATGTCGCCAAAGTTCGCGATCCAGGTTCTAACCGTTCTGTCGAAAAACTGGGAAACCTTGAGCCAAAGCTCAAAAAGCACCGTCATAACCTTACTCCAAGCGCACACTGTGATGCCAACCAAATTAGGTATGCGGAAGCCAACGGAGTCCTTCTTCCCGTCTGTCAAGCTGTTCGATGATCTGCCAACCGTCGAGGGTTGTTCGGCGGTCAAAGACAAGATGCTGTCGGCAATCGGTGTGAGGAAGACTCTCGACCTGGACACCATCTTCAAACGTTTGCTTAATCCCTCTCCGAAGGACGAAGCCGCGGGGAAGCCTAAATGGAGCCACGTAGAATTGATAAAATACCTAGCGTCCGTACGTGCCGACATCCCCAGCGATGATCTCAGGAAACTTAAGGAGTCCCGGATCTGTCCAGCAGAGGCGGGTCCCCCTGGCCAGGCCTCAAGGGAAGGAACCTCTCAGCTTTACAAGGTTTCGGAGCTGTTCGAACCGAAGCCCGCGCTTCGGCAACTCAATCTGCGGATATTACAATGGCCAGCCGGAGGCTTACGACCCGGTTCGGCCGAGGGAAGGTTCTTGACAGCTTTAGGCTTAAGACCATACCCAACCGTTCCGGAGCTTGTCGACATGATGGCTTCTTCCAATCCGACACTACGCGATGAGGCAATGAACTACTTCATCGCTTTCCATCACAGTAACGGTTACGTGTCTTTCAATATCGCGTCAAGTGATAAGGCGTTTCTCCCTTTGCAAGGCAACCCGAAACAACTCGTTCCTCCATCTGGATGCTTCACCAATGAGTCAGCATCTGTCCTGGGATTTAATATTCTCAAGAAAGAGCTCCATGTGCACGCAAACAAATTCGGGGTCGTCACAGACCCACCTATCGTTGAGTGTGTTAACCGCCTGCTTAGAAAGCCTCCATCAAGCCAACGAGAAGCGGTAACGCTGTTCGAGTACTTTGCGACCCGCATCAACGAGTTGGGGGACAACGTCATTATCAAGCTTCGCGATGCGCCTATTGTACCGGTTTATAGAACAAAACGGCTTTCGAAAGGCTCTGAGAAAGATCAGGCTGGCCTAGGCCACCTAAGTCCCCGCCAGTGTTACCTGGGAAGCTCGTTGTTATACGGTGACATTTTCGACTTCGTCGATTTTGGGTCCGCCGCCAATGCATTCTTATTCAGATGTGGGTCAAAGACCGAGCCGACGAAACTAGAAATTGCCCATCTTGCAGCGGATGAGCCGGCGAAGCTTCTCAGTGCCCTTCAAAGTCCGGATAAGTACCTAAACCTCCTGAGGACGCTAGCGGAAGATATGTCGACTCTGAAGAGAGATAAGGATCTTTGGAGGAAGATGAAGGCATCTCCATTCCTGCTGGCTTTCAAGGAGATAAGTGTTGCCTCCAAAGAAAAGGGGACTGACGTCGAGGAAGACGAGCCGCCGATCAGGCATTACCAACTCGCTTCACCCTACCAGATAGTCATCTTGGATGACTACATCAGCTACCGATTGTTCAAAGATCATCTCATGTGCGCGCCGGAAGAAGATCTGCTGGAATCGTTCTACATAGCTCTGGGATCCCCAACGCTTGCCAACACAGTCCAGGAGGATCTAAAGATTGGACCACACAGCCCAAAGCAAGAGGGCGCAATGTGGCTACGAAAGCATGTTTTGGAACGATCGAAGCTTTTCATCCACGAGTATGCTAGACACTCGCGCGACGCTATCAAGCATGACGCAAAGTGGCTGGAGAAGAATCTCGGCGTGGAGGCTGTACGGACCGTCTCGCTCCGTCGTTCGCTTCGTGGGCAGGGCCAGTCGCACGTTGAGAAACGATCTGCCGCAAGTGCCAAGACACACAGCGGGTGGGTTCTGTATGTGGCATCGGAGTCTGCTCGTCCAGACATGTACCAAGTAGGGCAGGCTGTGTGCCAGCTCATCCTCAACCGGCCTAGTCAGCAAGCCTATTTCTTCTTCGAACCGTTCCTCAAGCTCGATCTCTTAGACCTAAGAGCTCGCGGGTACAATGTCGACCGTATTCTTAGAGCCAAGGCCGCTGAAGCTAGGATTGCCGAAGAAGAGAGACGCAAAGCATTGGACGCTGAGCAGGCTCGGATCAGGGAGAGGGAACAGGAGTTCAGGCAACAGACTCAGGTTGCTGCTGCTGCTGTTGCCGCTAGGGAGCATAACCGGACACCACCACCTCGTATGCCCGGTGGATTCGAATCTCCAGATGACGCTAAATCACCGCCTCGTCTGCCTGACCCAGCTCCATTCAAAAGACCTAAAAGTCTCTTCTCTGGCTTTTCCAAGCGGTTTGGATTCGATACATCGGATGGGACAGATGAACAGTCTCAAAAGTCCATCGACCGGGCTCCTGAACCGGTCAAGCTCCCGCCTGCCGAGTCGTCATCGTCCAAGTCGAAATCTGACAAGGACGATGGGAGGGTCACGAATCCGGCGGTGATCCACCAGAATCTTCTCAACGCGATCCAGTCAACCCGATCACACGATTCATCGCAGCTATTCGCTCCGCCGACCACACAAGACGTCATTGAGCAGGCGGAATACTGCGATGAAAATGCCGGGCACGACCTCGAGTTCGCCGCGGACGCCTCGAACGGCATGCGGTTCTTCGTCTCCAGGACCGACGGGATCGACACAGCGCAGTTCCTGGCGGCGAACCACCGCGCCATCAACGCCTTCGCGGCGCTCGTCCGGGACGTCGGCGACATCTACTCCGTCAAGGCCACGGCGCTGCACATCTTCTACAATACGAGCGGCGGCACCGTCGCCTTCAACCGCGACGGGAGCCTCTTCTGCAACCTCCGCTTCTTCCTGCAGCTGCACGCGCAGCATGTCCTCGCCAGCGGCAGCGGCAGCGGCGAGAAGCGCGCCGAAGCCACCGTCTGGTGGTGGGTAGTCCTCGCCCACGAGCTGGCCCACAACATCGTCAAGCCGCATAATTCGGAGCACAGCTTCTATACGTGAGTACTTTACTTCCCCGTCCTTGGTAAACGGCCGTTGCTTGTATTGTTATTTGCTGACTAATCGGCCTGGTAGTGAGTCCTTCGTCCAGCAGTACTTCCAGAAGATGATGATGAGGGTCAAGCAGATCGAGGGTGCCGCGTCGGCTCAGAGCCAAGCGGACGCACAAGCGACCGTGCATGCAGCCACGCCTTCCGAAGCACCCCCTCCTTACAGGGAATGGTAGAGCGACAAGAACATGTGACCTGATACCGTTGTTCATGTGAGGCGTAGGAGTTCTCGGAGCGAGTTGATGGGGATGAGTCTTGGAACATGAGAGTCTGAAAATGACTAACGACAACTTTACCGTTTGTGCTGTACTACTTTGTCGGCGTCTTCTGACACGATGTGGTTAGAGCGATAAATTTGTTTGTGTTTTTAAGTATGTAGTATACTGTATGCTATTATGATGACCGGCGCCAGGAGAGCATTCTCACTCTTCATAGATTGTGGGGACTTACCTTAGGGCAGGCTATCGTGAAATATCTTGCAAATGGCCAACGTCAGACTAATAATTACTGGATAGGAGTGGCCTATGCTTAAGATAAAGATATAGCTAAAGATATAGCTACCAGTCGTTACTTTTGTTCTTGCCTACAGCGGGACGCTTGCTTCCGTTCAAAGTAACCAGCAACTCGCCGTCACCTGGTCTGGTTTCAGTTGGCCATTCGTCGGATAAGAAAAAGCAGTTGGCAAAGATATCTGGTGAGTGAACGATCCCGTAATACGCAATTTGAGGTCTAAAAGAGCTCTCCGTCTATTATAATCTAGTCAACTACAATTACGATGCAAGAGCATCGTCACTGCCTTTCCGAATCACTACTATACGCGCCATACGAGGCAGCGCTCTCATTATCCCGCTCCTCATCCCGAGCCGGCTCGGCGGCGCCTTTCCAGCCCGTCGCGGCCTGTATCAGCAGCACCACGACCGACAGAGCGGCGGCGGACAGGAACAGGAGGCGCACGGCGTCGGCGTACCCGCGGATGGCAACCTCGCGCTCGTCGGCGCCGAGCCCGCCGCCGTGCACGAGGGCGGGGCTGCCGAGCAGCCTGCGGACGAGCCGACGGCGGTCCGGGCTCAGCGGCTCTCCGTCCCCGACCCCGTCGAGGGCGCGGAACCCACCCTCGAGGCGCGCGCGCAGCGTGCGCGCGAAGACGCCGCCGCCGCCGGCGCTGCCGAAGCTGCCGGCGAAGCCGCGGAAGGTGCCGACGAGGCTCGTGGCGACGTAGTGGGAGGCGGCGGGCGCGAGGTGCAGCACGTGCGCAAGCGTGTAGTTGATGGCGGCGCCGGTGGCGAGGCCGTTGCAGAAGACGACGAGGACGTAGAGGGCGAAGGGGGAGGGCGGGTCCGCCGACGAGGCGAGCGCGAGCGCCAGCAGGCTCGCGCCGAACAGCGCCACCGACGCCAGGCACGCGGCCCAGAAGCTGCCCGCGCGCCGCACGTGCAGCAGGCCGACCAGGACGCCGCCGACGCCGAACCCCAGGTTCGTCGGCACCAGGATGCTGCCCGCCGCCGCCGGCGAGAAGCCCCGCACCGCGAGCGCCGCAATCGGCGTGTAGAACAGCACCGTCCACCGCGCCGCCATGAGCCCCAGCTGCGCGACGCACGACAGCAGCGTGCCGCGGTTCTCGAGGATCGCCGGCGGGATGATGGGGTCCGCCGCCACCTTGTACTCGACGAGTACGAAGATGGCGAGCGTGGCGAGGGACAGCAGCAGAGGCGTTACCGTGATGGTCTCCGAGAGGCCGTACAGAAAAAGCACAATGGTGCCAGTCTGCGGAGAGTATCAGTTGTGTCCGAAGCCCGGGGTATGTTTGGTTGACCTACCAGAAGGATTGCGCCCAGGTAGTCGATGTTCTTCAATTTCTTACTCAGCGAATCCTCATCTGAGGCCTGCCCTGAGGTGAAAGACTTAGGTATCTATCGTATGGGTCAGCAACCACAACCTTGACGGTGCTTAGGAGTAGCGGGCGTAATTCGATCATCTCTCAAGAGGCAAATGTCAAGTTCTAGCCAGAACACGGATGCTCTGCTCCCAAGACAGATTTAAAATGGGTAAGTAACTCAAGATATGCTTACGCTAAGATATACCCCGAGGCCAGCTACCGCGCTTATAGGAACTTGGGCGTAGAAAAGCGCTCTCTACATAGGAGTTGTGTCAGACGGCAGGCGCTTAGGGGGCCTAACATTGGCGGCTTACCCAACCGGTAGAGGATATCAGAGCTCCAAAGACGACGGCGCCCAGGCTCACGCCACTAGTGACACCAGCATTTACCAGGCCGATGAAGAGGCCTCGCCTCCTCTTGGTCGTCAGTTCGAGCACGAGGATGATAGCCAGCACCACTGCCCCATCCAGAGTCAGTGACCGGGGCCTCTAATCAGACATACGCCATATTTGAGATATGGAATACCAAGCTAGGCGCAATGATGGATCTACGGCGACACACGAGAATTCACAGGGGGTTGAGGGTAGTGTGACTACTTACTAATAGCCGCACCTCCGACACCCGTGATGACCCGTCCGACGATAAAAACCCAGAATGCATGCGCCTGGGAAGTGACAAGGCTGCCAATTGCGAAAAGCCTAGGAGTCCGGGTCAGTAATAACTACCGGCGGGGCGGAATATGTTATAAAAAAAAATTCAGATACAAGACACAAAGACGCACAACCTGGGAGGCAGATTCGCTGATCCCAAGGGAGAATTCAGGTTCCGACTCACAAGGACGAGGCGAGCACCATGGACCGCGGGGAGAATATGGAGGCAAAGCGGCCAGCAAGAGGCGCACAGCTTGAGAGCGCAATGAGAAAAGACGAGGTAAACCAGGATGCCTTCTCGTACGCGTCTAGCTCCGCGGCTATGACGCTCTGTGCCATCGTCATCCCGCTCATGTTACTAGCTGGAGGCCGTTAGCATCAGATTCCCGTTTTAAGCACTAGAGCATCCACGAGCAGCAACAATACCTTGCAAGAATATGAGCATATAGAAACTGAACAGGATGGCGACAGCACGGCCCAGCCCGACTTCCTGGTTTGGCACGTCCAGGTCATGGCCGACATCGCGGTAGATCTCGGAACTCCTGGAGGACCTGGCGCTTAAAGGGCGGGGAGAGCTGGCTCCTGATCGGATCAGAGGTGTCTCTTCCGTCGAAGTCACATCTTCCCGGAGTGAGGCGTCGTCCCTCATAGCTCCGGTATTGGATGGTAGATGAATGACGTAAGACTCGTAAGGGGTCAATTAGTAAGAGCGAAGCTCGACCTCGACCTCGACACAAGCGTAGAGAATGACAACGATATCATAAAGTATTCAAAAGCGAACAAGACGCGAGGACCGGAGCTGGTAACCCCCGGAAGCGACAATGTAAAATGCCAGCCCGGAATTTATGAACCGCCATGTCTTCGATATGAAAGTCGATTTGTAAGCGGCCCTCCGTCTTGCTGTCGGAAATCCTCTGGCTAAGTGGGGTCGTTATATCCGTTATCAGTCCAATTAGGAAAGTAGCCGTCTTTGGTGATGTTGCAAAGGTACTTCGTAACAGCTGAACAATTAGAGACTTTTTTGGACTCCTTGGATTGAGTTGTTCTCAATGCATTTTCCATTCCGGATGTCGTGCAATCAAACCGCATCTTAGATGTAGCGGTTTGTTTCCTGCATAACTCCAGTTCTAGAATGTAAAAGGGGTAGTCCCATTAGTAATATACACTAACCATATATACTTTGTAGTTAAAAGTAAGACTAATCGACCCTATACGACGTTTCTCAAGCTGCAGTTCGGCGATAATTTATGACCATTGAGTTCCCCTATATGATGGAATACCCTACGACTTAATATGTTAAACGTTATGGTTCGTTATATTTAATATACCGACTTTTCGAACAACTGGTTTATAGGTAAACTGGTACACTAGCTACGAATACTTAATTCTAACGACCCCCTTTTTTGTAAGTATAATCAGGTATCTACATAGAATGGTATATATACACTTGCCTTATAGAATTCGTTTGCTGAAAGCGCCAATAGAGGACGTCCGACGCATCGGATAATTAAATTGAGCCAACAAGCCATCGATCAGTATCACAGTAAAGATTCATAAGGAGACCACCCAAAGCTAGCGACATCATTTTCCTTGCTATATCAACGATCCGATTCCGTATATGCCTGGTAATCAACGCGGATGGAAGCCTCTATCATCCATGAACCAACCTCTAGTCCAGAAACCAGTGATGAGGGTCCTGTTGCCTTTTTTGATACTTAGTTCTAGTTCATGCAGCAAATCTGCCGTCTGACTTACAAGCAGCTGCCCGAAAATTGGGGTCTCTGGGTTGAACAGACCCTGGTAAGGCGAGCGGCAACAGGCCTCAAGTTCACCTTCCAAGCTGGGAAGTAGTAGATCCCCTATCTGGGGTCCTGGCTTGTGCTTGCTTAGCTGACTACTCAGGAGAGTAGCAGTGACGAAGACGACTACGTCCGGTCGACTATCGCTCGGTCTCCGAAAGCGCTCGGCAATGCGCTTCGCCGTTGCCACGTGATTTTCTGCGATGTTTGGTTGAGGGGTGTACGGATACCCGCCAAGATTCGCGGACGCCCAACTGACGTATATCCGAGAGAAAATCTTGGACCTTTACACAGTGATAGGCTAAACCGTTGACCGGGCCATAAGCCAAGTACTCGTCCTTGTAGGAGCTCCGACTGAGCCCGGCTGCCTTAAGGTCGGGAGTATGATAGACAGGAACGTCATCGAGCAACGATGTGTCGATAATTGCGACATTGTCAGAGAAAATGGTAAGGTACAGAGTGAAAGGCAGAGGAAGCAGCCAAGCTGGTAGTTCGTAGTGTAAGGTAGTAAATAGATGACCATTAATGCCTGCCTTCTTTCTAACTACTCGGGGCGAAGCCCCCTATATATAAAGAAACCAGACCCTCGCTGGTGGGGCACTGGAGCCCCGAAAGGGGGTCACACCTTGGCACCTGACAGATACAACCGTCTGAAGCATCAGCGAACCTTAGGGCGACCTCGAAACTCGCAGCCCATGAATTGAAGTACTTTTTTATATTCCAAGTGTTGTTAAGATGGCCCTCAATGTTTCCCTTGAGATCAGGTATGTCGTACATGTTTGTCGGCACCGGCCGGTGTCGAGGAACGCGAGCGGCATTACGCCGTACTCGTCGTCCAGCCCGACGTAACCGCCCCCAGAACGGTGATGAATTCCCCTGAATAGGAAGCGAGGGAGCTTTCTTTGGGTCGTTACTACAGCGCCGTTCGTTAGTAGATTGTCGATGCACTGTTAAAACTTATTGTGATACTCTTTACATTTCAAATTCATCCATTGCGTATGAGATATCCCGACCCCCCGAAGAGGCGGAGACCGTTGTACGAACGGTCCCGGGATCACTCTGAAACGGATATCCGAGTCGATATCAGGTATTCCCTCACCTGAACCTACATACCATTCTGAGTTTATTCTGAGACCAAAATTAAGTCTTTCATGTATCAGTTCCTTCTCTGGCGGTGACGGTTGCGCTGAAGGCTGGGGGGACGCTCTGGCATCGGATTGGATATTCGCCTCGATGGATATTTTGTGATGAGTCGTCTTGGAGAGCATTCGAGGCGGTAGCCGCAGTCCCTCTGCGAGTAGTTCTGCGGTCGCCCTAAGATCATCGATATCATATACCTTGCCGACCGTATCTTCCACATGCGGTGCCAGGAGAGGAAAGTAGCTAGCCGTCAGTTCCTTCGCACGCCGTAGCCATTCCGCTGAGGGCTTGAGCGCTCTGGCATTGGGTTGCATATCCGTCCCGACGGGTACTCTCTGAAGCATCATCATAACGGGTGATATTATGATAAATACAAACCCGGCAATGGGAAGCCAAGTAGTAGGCTCGAACACCCCAGTGGACATGAACTGATCCATGTTAGTGAAGGATCTGGGGGCGATTAATGTTAATCTGCGCTGTCAGAGCGCTGGAAAGACAACTGGTTCGATAACTTGAACTACTTATATACAGGATCCGCCAACTACGGCCGAATGTGTCCGACATCTACGGAATCGCAACATGCATCTAGAAAACACTAAAGACGAAGCAGTGCCTAGAATTTTGTCAGACCCTGAGTGCCAAAATTGTGAGACACCACACTATGGCGGGACACTATCAGGTCTTAAATCTCACAAATTTAAAGTGCAAAGTTGGGATCTGGCATTAGAACTTACGGATATAAACCATATGTGTCCATGATAGAACCAATTGGAATGTTAAGCTATGCCGAGGGAAGTCTTAGAAGGGCCTAGGCTGTATTATGCATTGTTTCCGTTGTTCTCTCGAGTCTTTCTAGATGTCTTAAATCACATATTATTATTACCAAGGAAAGCGTTCGTCCGGAAGGCGAAGGCGTAGCACATATCCGATGAAAGATCACAATGCGTCAAGGCTAACAAATTCAGGAAGGCCTGGCAGCCACCCTACCCCAAAAAGGAGTATACCCTTTTACTCTCAAGGTCATAAGGGTAACACGGGTGAGGACCTGAGCTTGCAGCAGACATCGTCACGTTCAATTCCTTGCGGGGCATCCGTCAGAGTCTGATTACATAATATAAGGGCAAACACACCTTTTTATAGAGTAACGCTATTTACCCCTTATTTTCCAAAGAAATCTACTATATTTTCTTGTGGCAATTGGTAGCCTTCTGCCATAATGCCCTGCCAACCTTTAACGCTTTTTATGTCTTTTTTTTATAACTTATTCACTATTGCATTAATTAAAGCTTATTTATTCAAAATCCTAAAGTTACTGTATATTCTCGATTCTTCTTAATGAAGTTATATATAAGTAAAGTCAAATCGCCCAATAGCTAGAAGCCTTCCCGCAATATAATAAAGGTGCTAGCGTTAATAGGGTTGCCCTTAAAGGTGCGGCGCATTAGGCAAGCCCTCCCCCTCCCTCCCCCGGGCCCCGTTATAAGGCTATAGTTTAAAGTGCATTACAAGGACAAAGTCCTTTTTAAAATATCCTTTGTTGCGGAGGAGATAAATACGTTGGCTGCAAAAGGAGCGACTTCATTAATTTGGGAACGTCAATATCTGCCCCTGAACTAAAGCCATGAAGGCTACATGTCGGACTGTCAGCTACATGGTGGGCCGCTAACGGGCCATTGACGGGTGAAGGAAAATCTAAAGGTGTATATAGCATTATACTCTTCGTTTTGAGCTCCGCTGTCTGCAGGACTCCGATGAGAACCGGGAGCGTTCAAACGCACGGAACGCCCACAACCGTCCCGGTTTTATCGGAGTCTGACTGATAGGTACATGACTTAATGCTACCCCTAAATATCACATAATTTTTGCGATTCTGCCTTAGGTACCTACCTACCCTGTCACTATCCAGCTATCTTAGTGCTTCAAAGAATTCAGATACATAACGTTACGCTCTTGCGTCTAAGGTCCCTGAATTATTCCCTTTGATCTATCAAACGCCCTCCTCTCTTTCCCGCGAAAGTACCCATGCCTTCCGGGAAAGAATTGAGGCAACTGAGTTGCCCCGAATATTGGGATGGAAAATATACAGACACAGCGGAAGACGCTCAGTTTCACGAGTGGTTCAGGACCTTCGACGAGCTCAAGCGATTCCTGGATAAGAATCTTTTCCAGGTCCACCGTCCTGAGACCAATCCCAGGATACTTCACTTGGGCTCAGGGGACAGCGTAAATCCTCAACCGACTCCTAAGCACCGTGAGGCGTGGGCACTCACCGTTGAAAACAGACGATACCGTATGATCTCTTTGAGTTGGGATACAAAAACCAGCTCTGCGTGGACTTCTCCCCGGTCATCGTCGATCGGATGACTAAAAGACATTCTAAGGCCATCGAAGAAGGTGGTATGGAATGGGGATGGATGGACGTTCGTGATATGAGCGAGATGCCGTCTGGCTCCATAGACGTCGCCTTCGACAAGGGCACCCTTGATGTTATGAGCTTCTGAATGAAGGAGGTGACGTGGTTCAATACCACGGATATATTCTGCAGCGCGGATGACCAAACTGTCTCAAGCAGTGTACATTATATCAAATATGCGAGTTGGCCTCTCACGTGATTGCTATAATGTCACGAAGTTGTTGCGTGGTTTCAACTGGTCAGGTCTGTAGGTCGTACGTGGAACCCATGGCGAATATAGCCGATCCAATCTACCCGCGCAAGCCACTTCCACCATGCAATATTTGCCAGATTAGATTCGTTGGACGGGTCGCTAAAACAAGCTATATGGTTTTCCCGCTGAATACCTCCCTGAGACTTCCACCTTCCTCCTCGCCCTCAACGTGGCGCTCAAGCGCCTACCCCGTTCGCTTGAAGTAGCCACCAAGAGGGGTTCATGTCCATGGACCCTTGGCGATGCCGGCCGGCCCGGTGCGTGACCTCGGGAGGAGCCGACGACCCTGGCCACCTTCCCGCCAATATAAAGACGCGAGCCTCCTAGTTAGGGCCTCGTTGGTTCTCACCCAGCTACGTTAAGAGGATGACATTCCGGCAATCAATTTTCTTTCCGCGACTGAATATCAGGAATCTGTCTCGAATAGTCCGCTGGCAGCCATGTAACAGGGCCCATGTTAGCTGGAGATGAACACATACGACCTGGCAAAATGACGGAGCATCACGCTCTGGCGATCTTCATTCGGTGTTGACTCCCCTGTCCCATTGGCTGCGGTGATTCCCGAATTAAGACCGACCCATGCAGCAGTATATAGGCTGATATATACTTATTTGATGTCCCCGGTACTAAATACAAATACCTCGAAGCGCTCTTTCACTTCTCCTTGCGTATTTGGAATCATCTCTCTATACGATCTGGGAATATACACACAACCAGCGTCCGAACACGGCCTCTCATTGTCATATGACGCGTTGGATAATCGACGCCAAACGGGAAAGGAAGAGAAAAAAAAAAAAAAAAAAAAAAAAAAAAAAGGCTGAGTTCGATAGTTGTACCACTGAAAGGAAGAATTGCAGAAAAATGAATGACGAGGCACCTGCTGGGCGATGACGCTGGATACCAGTAGCACGCTTATATTTTATTTTCGAAGGAACAGATGGACACACGCACCAACGTCATCAGCTCTACCGAGTTACTAGTAAAAGCTAGAAACAGTTGTATTCCCGATTATGAGGGGCACCAAATCCGGAAGATCAAACAGCGTGTTCTCCTTTATATAAGCAAAACCTCTGTATGGAAACATTTTGTAGTTAAAAATGAGCCTAGATCTCAAATGCAAGAAACCGGTTTCCGGATACAATGCAAGGGATGCCTATCATTGCAAGCTAGCTAGATTCCATATAATTCGTTCAAGAGCCTAAAAAGACCGACTCCCACAAGCCATAGCCTAATATCAAGTACCAAAACTCCGATCAGAACGACCCCTTCTGCTCGTTCATGCGTCCACGCCACTGTCAAAGCCAGGCACCAGGTCGTTCCTGGCGTAGTCGAGCTGCGCCTTGAAGTTTTCGTCCTTCAGGGCGAAGCTCGCGGAGCCGAAGTCGTGGTTGACGAGGATGTCGCGGGTGTTGCCCGGGAAGCCGTCCCAGTTGACGAGGGCCCCGCGGAACCAGACGCCCTTGTGGTTCTCGATGCCGTCGTCGGCTTCGTTGGCGAAGCGGAAGGCGTGGGTCGTGCCGCCGTCCTTGTGGTAGACGATCTTGGGGTGGTCGCCGTCCATCCGCACGTCCTCCACGCTCTTGGTGTCGTAGTCGCCGTGCGCCGAGGCGGCGACGACCTTGAGCGCGCCGTCCTGCACGAACACGGCGATGTGCTCCCAGTCGTGGCGGTGGCCGCCGGCGTCGATCACGTGCTGCACCGCGACGTCCTTCTCGAAGTAGTAGTCGTAGAGGTGGGCGCACCACCCGTTGTTGCAGCGCGTACGGACGTAGACATTGTTGTTGTCCAGGTCCGACTCATCTCTGCAGTCCTCTGTAGTATCATATGTCAGCGGTCTCCCACACGAGAGATATATGGAATGTCTAGATCTTGAGGAACTTTGGAGGATGAGTGAAGTTTGTGTACTGGTGGGGCTAGTAGAACCCCTGGCGACTTCAAAGCTTACCAGAGCCTCCAGTGTAGTTACTACGGGAAAATAGGAGTCAGCAAAAGTCCGGTAACATATTCTCTGGGAGCCTCAGGTTTCCCTTTGCAGCTCTGGCAGCGAAGCGACTCGGGTTCGAAGAATTCCTAATACTCACTGGTCAAGGCCCTCGGCGACATTCCCATTGGAATCAATGGCAGGTGTGTTATAGCAACCATCCGTGTCGAAATCGAGAGACGGCTGCCATCTCAATTCGTCTTCCGAAGCACTCTGGGGGAGAGCTGCTGGAGGGTCTCGCTTGAGCAGGTCGCGGTATAGCTTCAGCGGCTCGCCGCTCAGAGGAGAGGCGTTGACTGTTGGAAGAAGGGTGCCTAGCATAAGGGAAGCTCCCACGGCGATGATACTAGCGGCGTTCTGATGCATGGTGACGGTAGATTGTAAATCGGCGAGAATAGCAGCTTTGTAAGAGCGCGGTGACTTGTTGGATCTTCTTTGAGGCGGCTGATGGTTTCGATGGTGAACTTGTGGACTGAAGTGATTTGAGCGGGAGTTCCAGGCCCCTTTATACTCTTTGCCTGACACGAAACGGGTAGTATCTTCACCCATAAACTGTGAGTTCTAAATTTGGGCATGTTGATGCCATCTCGAAGGCCTGATCGGCAGAGGCAGACAAGCCATAGGATCGAGCCTCGTGGCGATCATCCACATTCAGGAGTATGCCAAGCTCGACTGACGACTTTATCTGACGAGGTTGAAGGATAATGCAAACGTAATTGCCAACCTTGTCCATGACTATGAACTCTCCACGGACACTCGATAGTGTTGATCGGACTATAATTAGGCATGGTATCGATGACCGCACAGAGGACGACGGAACACAATCCATGTCTTACAACTCCTTTCTGAACAGGGGGCAGCGCGCTACGCGCATTGAAGATAGACCCATAGCCTTGATCGCGTTCCACAGCTCTGAGTTTGTCCCGGTTGTCACCCTTGTCGTCTCGGAGAGACGGCTGGGGAACTGCGACAAGGCTACGGGATTGACATCATGCAGCCTCCTTCGGCTGAGTAACACTCATAGTAACTGGTGCGTAGAGATTGGCTATGCTGACGCCTGGCGCTCATGCGCACATGCTACTTAGCGCGGAGCTGCGGGCGGCTCAGGGCAGCACAAAGCAAGTCCAGGTTTCACCTGGGAAGCGGGATGGCTGTGGTGAGTATGCATCATGTAATAAGCATCTTACTGGCTGAAAGGTCAGCTACTGGTGATCGCCAAGCGATCAGAGAATCCTTTGCAGATCGCGAGAATCCTCCTCGTCTAGCGTACATGTAGCGGCATATGTACCCCGGAATACTAAATATAATACCAATTATTTGGAGAATAGGATCTGTGACCATCGGCTTGGCCCCCAGTTCGTTTGCTGATTTACTTATATGGTGGACCCGGGAGGCGCAGCCGCTCTTCGGCAGTCAGCCCTAGCCTCAGCACGCATGCTTACTGCCTTCCAAATCAGGATGTCAGCCTGGCAGTCCTAATCAACGAAAAGCTCTTCCAATACGACGTGGACAAAGCAAGCGTCGGCTAATTCCGCACCAAGAATTTTGACTTCTACTATATGATTTGACCTACAAACCCAGTATCTACATCAAGCAAAGCGGCGTGAATACTTAAAGCGCCATGGGTTCTAGTTTCCTCCCCAGTAATCCCATGTCGATTGAACACCTTATATCTCACAGTAATGTCAGGAGGTAGCGGTTACGCTTCGTTTGCCTTCTGCCTTAGTGCAAGGATGAGGCCTTAGGATGTCTCGATTCGATTATAAGTATGGAGTTCGTCATTTGTATAAGTAATGGAAACAAACCGCGATCGACCAGAGACGCAAGACAATTGAATCTTTTAAGCAACCCTCATGCGAAGCGGATGCCCCCCCTTCCCCCCAAACAAGCTGGCCATGCGTGGCTCTCGGGATTCTCGGTCATAGTGAAGGGGCTTGGAGGATGCTGGGGGGTAGGTGGTGGACGTTGCTTGATACGTCAACTATTCCGGCGTCATATTATGTATGTGTTGAAGTGAGGCTCAAGGTCTTGCTGGGAAGTACATTGACACGTCTCCCTGTCATTGTTGTGTATATATAACAGGTCTCTGCCACCTGGATAGACAGGTACTCTGAACTTCAATACATGCTCATTATCCTGTTTTTCATCAGTATGCGGACGTATATAGGTACGTGTCTCTCATGGAAGTGGTGAGATTGGGGAGGTTGTCACACGCTGAGCACGATCCCAGAGAAATGCTCGCCTAATGATTGTAGTTAGTATGCTAGGTATTCATCTAGCCCAGAAAATGACACCGTAAAGCCCTTGCCCTCTAATCCTGGGACTTTCGTCTCACAAACAAGAATACAGGCTCGGCCCTCTAGTCCACGGAGTGCGAACAGCTGTGATGCGTTACATACAAGACATATCAGGTCACCGACCTTGAGACTAGGCGGACCGAGATCAATGAATCCCCTTTCGGTAACCAACACCCGTTTCGTGAGGTCTCTGCGTCCCCCGGTCGACTCGTTCACGTCCACGTAGGCCGCGATATCCCAAATGTTGTAGCACGTCTTTTGAACTCCTCAAACTTCTCTTCGGGCCTCGTATCGCCTCGACGGCGGGATCTCGAATTCGACTGGTTGTGGTTGGCATAGAGCCGGACCAGCTGCTAGAGGGCTGATTCCGCCTCGGACTGACTTGACTACGCGGTCGCGTGCTCCAGAAGGGGCTTCAGTTTGGAAATCCAAGCTCGGGCGGGCCCTGCGGGCCATGCCCCAAGAATGAGCACCACGTCTCGGGAGACTCCCTGCAGAACCAGAACGCGTTCGTCGCGGAAGCAGGGAGCACCGTCTTGGTGAGGTGGTTGAACGGATTCTGCAGCTGATGCCGGGAATTCTTTTGAAACCCGAAATCCGGATTCGGAAGGCACGTCTTGGTGCCAACGCGGAACCCAAGAGGGGAAGTGGTCGTTGCGAGGCTGCTGCAGGACGAGTGGCTATGATGCCATAGCATTCGACTGCTGGGGTGATGAAAGCCCAAACGCACCAAGTAGTGCATTCCTAAGATTGCCCAACTGCCAACTCCAACCGTGCCAAGAGATATCTCTAGTGTTCGCATCGATTGTGGCCTTGAGGTCTCTTTGCTGTTCATCGTCCATGGAGAGTTGGCAGAACGCCATTACGTTCGATCCGTTGGCAGCCAGTATTAGCTTAGCGACTGTCGTCATTACCTCGACGATACTTTTCTCGTAGTTCACGGGGATCCTACTCGCCATCTCCTGGTCGACCAATCCCAGAATACCGTATATGTAATCCTGAGGATTCGTGCATTCCCGGCGAGAGCCCTGTGTGTCGTACAGTTTGCTAGCTGGCGAGTCGTCATCGGAGCCACCGTCACCCATTACGCGCACGATCCTGTCTAGCTGCCGCGAGTGCGATATTGGCACCCCTAGCCTGGCCTTCAGGATGAAAACGGCTGTAGATAGAGCGATGCTGGGCCACGGGGCTTCCCGCCATCCGCACACGACGAGGACGTCCTTGGCAAGAGCCAGTTCCCAAGGAGTCCAGACTCGATGCCAACAAGGATGCCTAAACAGTGCTTCGACGGCGGGCAACGGCACGTCGTACCAGTTGGTAGGTCCCATGTCGATCTGGCTTATCAGTTCTCGTACCTTGTCGCGCTCCTCGCCGTTCCTCGGAAAGTCATGCAGGATGTCGTGGGAGCCGTGGCCGAAGGTGACTTGCGAAAACAGTTCCAAGGACTCCAGCGCAACGTCGTTTTCCGCCCCCGATCCGATCCATGAAATCACCAGCTCTGCTCTGCGGGATATGTTGCCCATGAGCCGTACCTGTACCTTTTTCTCCTCCTCGTCGTTCCGGTTGATGCACACGGCGTCGACCCACAGGAGATAGGGGTCAGGAATCTCGATCCGCGCCACGCGATCCAGAGCAACATGTATATTATGCATGACTTGGAACTCAATCCGGAAATCTCTATTGGCACCGTCTCTGCGACGTTCCCCCATACGTAGGAGAGACATCTGTATGTGAGATTTCATCGTCGAGAGACGCGACATATAGACGCCAAGACGGTTAGCTTCCCTCATGGTAGAGTGACAGGAGACGTACTTGATGCTGCGTATGATCTAAGTATCCATACCGTGATTCATACTCCTCTGAACAGTGACAATCAGTCTTGCGTCTCCGTCGAGTCCAAGAATAGAAGCGGCGTTGAAGCGCTATGAGCTGCACCGCAGAGTTGTACTGCAGAGGCGCTAACCTTTTAGTAGCGCTGAGACTGTTTTCTGCAAACCTTGCCGAACCATCTTTCTGGTCCCCCATTTCGGTACGATAACTTAGAGAGCCAGTGATATGTGTACCACCTAGTATTTCATGACACAAGCCAGTCGAGTAACGTTAGACGTAATAAAATTACACTTTTGGATGTCTGCCGTCCATAAAATGAAATTAATTCGTTCTACAAAGCTCCAACTTTAAAAAGTAGCACCTGAATTGCAGTACTGCTTGGCTCTATTTTAGGACTGGTATATCAACGGGTTAGCTACAGTAATACCTTTCTCACCCATGCTCCGAAGTACTGAACATTAGTGTGTATCTGATCACGTAATCAACAGTGCCTAGCCTCTGGTAGACAACCAAGTAAGGTCCGGGATGTTCTAACGAGGCACGAATCTCAATCCATAGTAGACGGAGTCGTCGGGGTCGAAATCATCGATTCAATTACGCACGTCTTCTACAAGTATAATATGATTTCCACTAGACTCCAGTCCAGTCCCGCGTCTAACGCTAAGGACAGATTCATGATATTCATGTGACCTGAATGTGCCCGCCTACCAATGAAGCCTTTGGAAAACGCCTCGCTCCCATCTCCATGAAGTATGTATGCGCAAACAGAAGCATTACTAGCTGTAATAGAGAAATATTGGGCCACGAGAAGCAGCCTAAAGATACGGCATCCACAGCGCGTCGCATTGTGCGAGACTCATTGGGTTAACCGCCTTGGCGATGAGGTCAATGACCGTCTGACACGCCGGAAGGTTACCGACAGGGCACTGTGCCAAGCTGACTGCCCGCTTGACAATCATGTCACAGTTGGTCTGTACGGTGTCTCGGAGTTGAGTTTCGGTGAGGTGGACGGTACGGTGGCTGTTAGTAAACCACCAGATCATCTCGTCCCGTACGAAGAGGGTAAGTGCATGTTCAAGTTCGAATTCTGGTTCGGTCAAGCACCTCGCGATAGCCATGATCGAGGGACCGAAAATACCCTCTGTGGCCAAGGGCCCCATCAACGTCTGCAGATTCGGTGTGAGACGGAAGGGTACAGGTTCGGGGTTGTGGAAGAAGGGTTTGGTGGCCGCCATGTAGGACATGAGCTCGGATCCCCAGATCTTGCCCGAACCACGGGCGATGTTGATCTTGTGGGGATATCGGCTCGTCATGTAGAGGATGTAAGTCATGAAAGTAAGTGCCGATAGCTGATAGGAGAACCTGCGGCGGAAGAGCCAGAACTCGGAAAACTCGGGGAAAATGCTCTGGAAATAGTCTAGGACTATATGGTGCGGTACCCATTTCTCTTGAATCGCTGTGAAGACCTCGAGCCGAGCTGTTGCCATCTGATCGGGCTGTTTCTGGGTAGGTTCGTCAGCCACTGCAGCAACTATATTTGAAGACACCGAACTTACGGATCCCTTTGGCTCAATTAGCCCTCTCAGCTTATCCATAGTAAATAGTACCGGCTCGTCCTTCAGCATTCCATTGCGACGGCAATGATCTTCATAGATACCCTGCAGTGTGATGTACGAGGTATCTTCCTGCACAATTCTTATGTGTGGAGCAAGAGGGACCATTAACGGCAAGGTGAACTGGAGATCGCGACGTCGACTTTCCTTCTTCTTGGCCAGCGTCTGATTTAGATGCCGGAAGAGCTGCAAAACTCTTTCCTCTCTTCGGCTGTGCCGTGCCGCTGGGTGTTGAATGGCGAAGCAGTGGACACTACCATCGTGACCTCGGATCTTGAGTCTCCTATGTGACGTACCAATTGACCGGACAAGGTCGACGTTGGGCAGGAATCGATCAATCCTGACAAAGTCTTGGTTCTTATCTTTGTGCTGTAAGTATTGCCCTGGTATCTCCACATCGTCAAACTTCTGATAGCGGAAGTCGCTTAAATGGCGGGAAAAAGCTTCCAGATAGGCACGGGGACTTCTGCGGTCCAGTTTCTCCTCGAACTTGTCACGCCATCGCCGTAGCTTGTGAATGTACTCGTACATAGTTGGTTTCACCTGCACGAAGTCGGCCTCGAAGGACTTCTTGATGTGGGCGGGGAGGATAGTCTCAGCAAAACGTGTGATATTGGTCTCTGTTGCGGAGGGCAGTTTGACATCCTTGGCGTACGAAGAAGGCATGCGACTGACATAGGCGAGGCTGTCATTAAGTAACGCGACGATTAGTCGATACGCGTCTTCGTCAGGCGGACACTTGAAGTACTTCTGAATCTGGTCGACCATCGTCTCCATTGATAAAGCCAGCAGAGGAAATGCAGTCTTGAGGACCGACATGATCTCCTCGGTGAGCTCCCACGGCGGTTTCTTCTGCACGGCTGTTGATGACACACCCTCCTTGCTAGGCTGTTGGTCTGCACTCGGCGCAGCTGCGGTATTTCCAGCTGACGGGTTGCTGGATGTCCCGTTCGTTTCAGATCCCTCCGGCTTGGGCTGGGCATTGGCCTCGCCATTAGAAGTCTGTGGCCTGGAAGAGGACTCTGATTTTGGTTGAGAGATTTCCTGCTTCGGTGGTACAGGCGAGGCACTGGGTTTACCATTGCCAGCGGCAGAATGGGCCCGTTGGCGTGCTTTCTCTTTGGCTTCTTGGTTTTTCTTGATAGCCAACATGTCTTCACGGCTGGTCCTCAACTGGAAATACAGGGACTGAGGATAGGCCTTGGCGATCTTCAGCAGGATGGCGTGGACTCTTGGTGCTTCCTTGTGGCTCAGCCCGTTTAAGAGCTGCTGGATAAAGGTGATCCAATACCAGACGGGCGTTTCTCCCTTGTAGTCGTCAAAGCCGGCAGCTATAGATCCATTGGCGTCGTCCAAACTCAAGAGCCAGAGGATGCGCGCGATTAACTTTCGAGCTTTGCCGCTCTTATAACTGCCGATGGCCTGCAGGTACGAAGTCACAGCCTGTCTCGCGGAGTTCAAGTCCGTCGGGTCCTCTCTGAACTTGCGATCATTGAAGTAGCCCCACTCGGCCCAGGCTTTGGCTTTACCAATGTCGTAGTACAAAGCTGTGCCGTAGGCTGCATCAGCATCCTCCTTTTGCTTGAGCTTCTCCAAAAACATGCCCTTAAGAGTGTAGAACTCGGCTTTTTGTTGGTTGTTGAAGTAGTTCAGATTGGTGTTGTTGATGACGTCCAAACCACTTGTCAGTTCGTCAGGATTCTCGTAATGACATCTAGCCTGTTCCCTCAGCTTGAGGAACGCCTCTTGTATTTCAATGTTCGGAAGCGTGTATATGCGACTCAGTTGGTTGATGCAAACTTCTGGAAGATTGTGCTTTCGTGCAACATGGGCGAAACGGTTGATGATCCAGGCCGTCTCGTGGTATCCACGGTATGCGAAAGAAGCGCCGTTGGCATTTTGCCCTTGCTGGGGTAGCAGTTGCAAGTAGGTGCTATTGATCAAGCCAAAGATGTGTTGCCGCCAAGTAACCAGGTCTTGCCAGTCTGTGATATCATCCCAGATATTGGGGAGCCTGTCCCGCCAAGACCCTAAGAGTAACTTGAGCTCGCCAGACTTCACGTCCAGGTTTGCTTGGTTAGTGTTGGCCAAACTTTGACAGATAACACTAGCGTCATGGAGCTCAACGAGTTGCTGGAAGTTGTGAAGCATTGGGATATGGGCGGCAGTTAGGCGTTTGGGTAATTGATGCCATTTCCTTATGGACAGCTGGATTGCTTCGTCGCACACACGGGAGAACTCCTGTCCAGTTTCCTGTTTGTTGTGGAACTTCAAAAGGGACATAAAGCCTTGGAAGAATGCCCTGCGAGAAGTTGGAGCGTCCATTACCCCCTTGATAACTCCTTCCAGGCTGTCTCGGTGTTCCTGGTTCTGCCACATGTCGATGCTCCGCCAGCAGCATTCCAGCAGAAGGTCTTGTAGATTCTCGTGCTTGGCAAAGTCCTGTAAAATATCCCACTGCTGAAGCTTCTCTGCACAGAGGACCCAGTGATCTTCCCAGAGCATATACTCGCCTTGTGAGAACGGAATGACGCCCGTACGTGCCTTTATCTGCGCGGCTTCGTACATCTTCTGAGCTTTGTCCCACATGCCCATCTGTTCGTAAGAAAGACCTGCGTTGGTCTCAACAAACTGGCATCTTCGCCGCCAGGTCCCGTAAAATAAGTCATCCTCTTTCAGACTCGAGTAGAGTTCGACCAAGGCGTCGAGTGTGCTCTCCCGCACATTAGCGGAATCAATATCCGGTTTGATAGCGGCGTTCTCGAGTTGAACTAAGGCTGTGTACCACGCATCGTAGGTCTTGGCCTCGAATTTCAGCACATGTGGAGGGACCTTACATTCTGGCCACGCCTTTGCTGCTCCGGCTAACAAAGACTGCACGACATTCGGTCGTTTGTCAATCTGCCGCGAATGGTAATCCTTGGTCAGGAGTACAACCATGTGCTTTTCGAGGTCAGCCTTTTCTTCTCTTGCTGTGGCGGACCAGTACATCGGGAACAGAGTGACCCAGAGCTCACTAGCTAGGTTGTTGTCCACATGCTGGAGTTGGGCAAGAGGCTCGAAGATGTCACGGACTTTAACGTCCCCGAGCTCGCCCATGAAGCGCCGATGATTGGCCATGAATGTTTCATATTTGTCATCAGCCATGTTGCCAGGTTCTCTTGAATCTTTCGCGTAAGTTCCGAATATTTGAGAGGCAGGAAGCGTGCGGAAATCGTCTTGATGGAGTTGAGCGGTTGCGTTGGCCTCAACTGCACCAAGGAGGAGTTGCGACGCCTGAGCTAACCAGAACGAATCTGCGAGCGTATCCCAGTTCTGCGACGAAATGACATACGAGAGACGAGCTGACGCAGTTTTGGACAGACTCTTGTCAAATATCGCCATGAACCTATTACGCATACTGACGTCTTGCGCTCTTGTTCCAATGAGAAATGCGTGCTCCATACGTACGGTGAGTTCTGTTCGAGTGATCTTCGGGTCCTCGTATATGCGAATTACCAGTTCAAGAAACTTGGTCAACATCGTCGGATCAGCCCGGTGTTCAAAGGAAAGCATCTTGTGCAGGACGGCAGTTTTCTCCTTTAGCGTTGGCCACGTTCCTTCGGACCGGAAAACCCAGCCCTCGACCATTTCGAGAATCTTCTCGCATAGCGGGATATGATGCGACTTTTCAACGAGAGTAGCGAGTACGCTCAAGAAAGGCCTGCGGCTATCTCCAAGTATCTCCATGCGCATTGCGGTAACCTGGATTGCTTTGATCATCAGTGATGTCTGGATGTTCAAGTCATACGCAGACATTTGACCCGATTGGGCGTCAGGGTCTTGGGGTCGCAGCGGCGCAATACTCATCTGGTGAGTAGCGACACTATTGTAGTGTTGCACGTGGTCACGGGCAAGCTTTTGTTGCAAGGCTTTCATCAAAGCCATGATATGCTGGTCGATGACTGAGGGTTTGCGCTGACCCAACGACCACAGTATATTGACCCCCGCAATGTAATTGGCAGCGGCTAGGGTCTCTGTGGCTATTCCGGAAAGGAACGTGATGATCTCTGAGGTGGGCGCCTCTGGCTCTCCTTCAGCATCGGCGTCCTCCATTGGAACATCTTCCGGAACTGCGTCGAGGACGCGTTGAATTGTGGACTTGATGTCTCGGTCGTCGTCACATTTCTTATCAGCCAGATGCAAGCAATCCTGTAGTTCCGGGTTCTCAGACCGCAGACTTTTCTCTAGAACCTTCTGAATCGACGCCATATTCTTTAGGATCCATTCATCCGATTTGAAGTTGAGGATGATTCGGACTACTTGCAGCGTATTTATGATATTGGTGATGAATTTTTCGTCGTAGTTCTCCTTGTCCGACGGGTCGGCGCTGAGGATCTTCGTCGTCTTCTCACTTGCGAGAACGACCTCAGTAATGTTCGGAAACAAATCGACGTCCAGGTCGCCCCAGTACTGTGGCTGAAGAAGGTTATATAAGAGTGACATGGCCTTTTTGCACAACTCAGTGGACTGAGGTGGCAAGGCGGGCCCAGAAGTTGGAGCCGCCTCTCTCGGTTTTGCTGAAGGTAATTGATACCTCTCGTTCAACTGAGCAATAAACTCAATCAAGTACTTAACCATCTTGAGCCGAAACCCAGAGGGAATCTGAAATTCCGATCGTTCCGAATGGAGAGTCTGACGAGCGGCTGGCGGCGAATCCACCTCTAATCGACGCTTCTTTGAGTTTGGCGACTCTGACAGTGATCTCGGCTGGGCGCTAGACTTGCCTTCTACCCGCCTCTGCTCCCATTCCCATATCAACCACATCATGTTCAGGGCCAGCTTCTTGCTCTCATTCACGGAAGCTTGTGGAGGCGACACCTTTCTGAGTGATGTGATGATAAGAAGGGCAAACTTGTCCCTAGATTCGTAGAATAGGTTAGGATGTCTGACGAGGAAGTGAAAGATGCTGGTCATCTGTTGGACGTTCTGGCCCTCCTCTGCCAAGATGCGACGCGGTGCCATGGCCCAAACGGCGTTGCGGTCTCCAGGCATGGCATTGCATCGTTTGGGCAAGACAGGCGCCATCAACTCAAGTGCCTGCGTCACCAGAGCGCGGCCTTCGTTCTGGTTTGTCCTCAAGAGCGAGTAGTATACCTGGGTGACTATCTTTGGGGGGGTCTCGTAATGGGCAATGAAGTAGCCAATAACCACGTATGCGGCATGCTTGTTGATCACATCATCCAACCTGATATAGGTCCAACCGAATTTGATGATGTCTTTCCTGGCATCCTGGAGGATGGCATGATGGTACTTGACCAGCATTGCAGAGAGTTGCAGGACTTCCATCCGAGTGTGGTCAATGCCAGGTTGCAGCAAGTCGTCTTGGGGGTCGCCAAGATTAACCTTCCAGATTTTCATATTGATGGACTCTATGACCGACCTATCCATCAGTCTCGGCGTCTTCGGCTGAGTCGGCTTGTTCCAATGCCGCATGATGTCCATAGCGACAATTGGGTTGACAACGTTGCGAAGTAGAAAGCATTTGGTCTTTTGGGTAGAATTCCTATCAGCGTAAACATCAAGGCAGCGGAGTATTACAGACTTCCAAAACTCGATAGAGTCGCTGCAAATGACATTCTTGTAGATATAAGAGTACAATGTGGGCGTAGCGCGGAATTCGTCCGCGGTGACGGACTCAATGAGGTTGAAGAGAGGCTCCAGGTCAGTCGGGTTCAATGCAAGTGCTCTCGTGAGGATCGCCATCAGCTGTTCAGCTGCCTGGTCAGCCGGGAGTCGCAAGGTCGGGGACAGCTGATTTGCCCGAAGATATCGTTCGAGATCTCTGCCAACCTGTTTCAACCAGGCGATCGTCTCTTTCCGTTCCATCCAGCTTTGCCTGTTGTCACCCTGACTCAGGGAGTCGATCACATTGATGGTGTTGATGACAGCTACAAATCTTGTGTCCTTGGAGGTGGAAACGACTTGGCTACACCATGCAATAAGTTGCGAAACGCGGTTTGAGGCATGCTCTCTGAGGTTGTGACTCTCAGGATGCAAGAGAACTTGCGCCAAGAACCGACCATATTTGAGGTCCTCCATCTTGTTGAGAAGAAAATCCCAAGTCTCTGTAGGGTACCGGTTCAGATACTTACACAGCGGCTGCCGGAATGGGCTATGATGAGTGCGCCGCAACTTTTCCTCGAGTTCCAAGCACGTGTCAATAAGTCGTTCCTTAAACTGCTCGGCAGCAGGGGGTAGGAGATGGAAGATATTGAAGACTGCAGCGATGACCTTCATTATACCATTCTGTTCAAAGAAAGTAAACGAGAGCTGCTGGACAAGATTTGGCTCTGCAAGCACCTTGATGTGATCCAAGAGCCTAGCTCCGATTTCCACTTTGAAGTAAGTCGTGAGCAACCGTAGCAGTCTCGCCAGATTGTCTAAGCCGTGCGTGCTAAGCCGCTTAGGGTCCTGGAGATTAGCCAGAACAGGTCTAAGCCCTTGCTGCAGGAGGTCTTTGGGAAGCTTATTCGTTTGTGACAGAACAGCCTTAAGAGCTTCGTTGGCCGCCTCAATAGTGGGTTTCGATTCCGAATACAGACACTTGAAGAATACGGACACGATTTTGGTGCGTGTTGCATTGTTCGGGCCCTTCTGGAAATCGTCGAAGCTCATGGCCTTGCTAAGGATCTTGATACAAGCGACCCTGAGGTTGACAATAGACTCGTGAGTGCGGAACTCGGCAGGCTTACCCGCTAGTGACTCATCCGTAGCATCCGCCAAAGCTAACGATTCCATGAGTAATCTGTTAAGGTTATCGTCGAAAGTGACAAAATCACTCTTCAAACTCATATAGTAGGCGATGGCATCGATATAGCCTATCTGCGTTGAGAATGGTAGGGCTCTAAGTGGTTTCGCGTAGATCGGCTGCAAGAGGCGGTCCTTGTGAGGCTCAACAATTTCCCAGATCTCCGCTCCAGCCGCATTTGCTATGAGTTCTAGAGATCGTCTGGCCGTTCCACGGACATGTCTATTCATGTGAGAGAGTTCATCGTTGAAAAGGATGCAAATCTGGAATAGACGCGGCATCTTAGCCTGCGGCTGGCTTCCAGGCAAAGGCAAAGCATCCTCTTTCTTGACGTTCTTAGTAATCCTCTTCAGAAGCACCTCGAGCGTGATCTGAGCGGAATTTCTTGTTTTCTCGGGAAGATCTTGTGGCATGTCCTTGATGACATACATCAAAGCTCTCACGAAATCCATTTGCTTGGATGCCACCCAAGCATCGCCGAGCTCAACTTCGGTCAGCAGATATCTGATACCGAGGGTGCCACCAGTCTTAGTATACCATTCCTCTTCATGGCAACCGTGGCAGAAGGTTCTACTGAGGTGGTTGAAGAAGCCCAGCCGGCCGACTTGAACCCCGGAGCCGAATATAGTAGCGGTAGAATCATAGACCGCTCGCACAGCTCGGAACGCAGCATCGCGTACATCTGGCAGATCTGACGCGAGTGATTCGACGATAGCGTCTGCTAAAACACGGGTATCGATGAATAAAGGCCCCTCGCCCGCTTTTGGGTCGAAGGGGCTCATCTCCCGCTTCAGGTCAACCAGGCCCCGCCCAATCTCGACGATGGTAAAGTGGCGGCACAGGTTCATCAAGAACACATCGGCCTCCTCGCGAAATTCGGGAATCGACTCTGCGTACATAATCGCTTTAAGAAGCCGCTTCATTATGTCATCTTGTTCGTTTTTCTTTACGACAGATCGCTCCCGATCTGATGTATCGAACAATGAAACTTCTGTCGCCGGTCTCCGCATAAGGAGGTCTTGAGCCTGAAGCCGCACAAGTCGTGGCAGATCCTCAGGGAGATTGTCGAACCCGATACGCAACTTCACCTGCGCTTTGATGAGCTGGAGTGCTTGTCGCTTATAATAGCCATCGAGTTGTTTGTTCGTAGCTTGCTTCGAAGGCTTAGGGACTTCCATCAACTTGCGAATAGCCAAGTCGATGCCAAGTTCAGCCGGAAACGCTCTATCTTTCTTCGATCCGATCAGCCGCACGTCGAAGCTTGCCGGGTCATCGGCATAGCGCTGATAATTGACCGGGAGCGAGTCCGTCATGAATTTCCGGTTTCGACCGCCCAACTTGCCTAAAATGCGCATCGTTGTATGCGCATGGAAGTGGCTGTAAGGATGCGGTTTCAAATGCTCGAATAGTGCGTTCATGAGTTCTTCGATCACCGGAGCCATGATGGGGTCCAGATAGTCAGCCGTGAGATTATCAACGCAGAGCTCAAGCGTGCGCAGTCCTTGGCCCACGAGATCCGTCCCCGCTCGGAGGGCTACGACCAAGGGCCTCATCAAGAAGCTCAGATGAGGAAGCAAGTTGCTGAGGCGTGCCGGGACCGTTAGACATAGTTCAACGTACAAGTCCCGTTCGGCTGGTTTACGAGCAGCCATAAGAAGAGTGTTGAGAACATCGAGTAACATCTCGAGGAGCGGCAAGATCTGCTTGTAGAGATGCTCAAACTTCCCGCCACCGATACTCCGGAATAATGACCGAAGTAGCAGGAAATAGTTCATAGGCTCCTCTGCCTTAGTAGACAGCTCAATTGACTTCGTAACGATGTCCACAACGTGAGGAAGTAAGACTTTCTCGTTCTGGTTCGCGAACAGAGTAACAGCCATAAACGCAAGCTTGAAGAGGCGCAGAAGAATCGAAGACTTCTTAACGTCGGCTGAACCAACATCACTGATCCGCTCCATGAGGAATTTCAAGAGCATTCCGCAGAAGCTCGGCGACGTCGCTTCGCTTGCTAGGAAAAACTGCGGGATGTGTAGAAGAGCTGTGTGCTCAAAGATCATCTCATAAAGCCGTGGTACCTCCTGTTGGAATACTTCATGAAAAGTGGCAGGGTCGATGCAATGAAAAACCGTCGCAAACGTCTCGAGGAGATCCTTTGCTTCCTTGCTACTAGACACCATGTAGAAATTCGCCATATACTCTACTGGGGAGGCATATTGCGATTCGGCTGCGGGTTTCTCAATCTCATAGTAACGAAATACGTAAGCTCCCTCCCGAAAAAGCTTGATAATGACCTTGACTTCTTCCGCCGAGAATCCGTACGACACATCCTGCCAATGCGCTGGCGCATTATTAGCATCAACCTGAGACGCTGCGTTGCATGTCTTAAGCTGGTAAAAAGTGTTCTTGAGACCGTTCATCAGGTTCTTGAACAGAAATTTGTTGTCGTTTACCGGGTCAGCGTGACGGTCCCGGGGGTTCGACGTCTTAATCGGCATAGCGGTAAAGATGTCAGTCTCGTCCCATTCAGGCGGATGCTCCTTGTCGGCAAGGTACGTTTCGGGCGTCTGTTCGCTGTCTCTATATAGCTTAGAAAGCTTCACAGCATTAGGATATTGCCTGTTCATAGCCGCAAACTTATCGCCGATCGCGTTAAGGATCATGAGGAGATAATGCCGAGCATCCACTTTGTTTTGCATCTTGGCGATGCACTCCGCCATGTTCAACAGAAGCTTCGCGCTCATAGTCTGAAAGCTTGTGCCAGGGAAGTTGTCTTGCAGGTTCCTCGTGTAAACCTCCACCGTCTTACGAATCTGGGCAGGCGACAGAGAGTCGCGGACATGATGTATCAAGTCTGCGAGCATGCTGTATGCCAAAGGTCGCATAGTGTCGTAAACCGTTAAGCCATCGCCGATCAAAGTCTTCTCTTCAAGCAGCTCATCGATCTTGGGAAGGAAGATCTTACGGAAATTGAAATTGATAATGTGCCGGATAGCAACCAGAAGTTCCTTGCGAGCGGCGGACTTCTCCCTTGGACAGTCTTGCAGGAGGCGGACGATGATCTCTGGTAGCGTAGGCAGGAAGTCCGCTAACTGACTAGAATATTGGCGTAATAGATAAGCCAAGAAACTCATCGTCTTAACCTGAGCCGTGATGAACTCTCCAAAAGCTGCGCGGTTCTTGATATTAGAGCTAACGCCGGCAAAGACGACACCCTTGGCCTTCGCTTCTGCATGCGCCTGTTCTTGACCTTTCGCCTGGAGGCAAAGAACTGACTTGATGAGCGGCACAAACGCCTTGACGTTCTGTTGGATCAAGTTCCGGTAGGTTTGGAAAACGGACACCACTATGATCGGGCATTCAGATAAGACCTTAAAAGACTGCATTCCTTTTAACAAGGGCCGGCTCTGCTGTTGGAGATCTTGACCGAGGTCGGTGACCGACGCGACAGGCGATCCGGGCCGGGGCGACTGGAAGTTCGTCTGGGTACTACCGGGTGTGGACGGCGGTCCAGCCGCGTTAGGGTTGATAGAGGTACTGTCCAACTGTTCCCGCACGACCTTTTCCATCTGCTCAAAAAGCTCCTGAATCAAGTTCAAGAACGGCTGAACTTTCGTGTGGAGGACTTTGGGCTGATGGCGCATGACGTCCGATATTATCTTGACACACAACGTAGCATTGTCCTCGTTGTCATTCCGCACAAGGCTCATCAGAAGGTCGACTATCTCCCCGGCATATGGTTCGAACAGTTCCGGCGAGGTTTGCTGAGTTGGTAATCGATGGAGGATCTCGAGGATGCAGTTTCGGAGTTTCTGGACGACGAAGTCAGCGGGGGTCCAAGCATGGAACGTGGGGGATCCTGTTACCTGCTCCGGTGATGTGCTTTGGAAGATGCATGGTCCTCGGAGAATGTTGATGAATAACGGCATCACCCTCTTAAGAAAGATGCTGTAGTTGGGGCCATTGGTATAGTGATCCAAGGTATCGCGTAGCGCAATGGCTGCATCGAGCTTGGCTTTCGGCTCTAGGGAAACGAGGAGGTCAGTTCCAAGCTTGTGGGGCACTCCAGAGTGGAAGTTGGGCATGGGGAGCTCAACAAGAGCAAGGCGCCGCCCCCATTGGGAGCTTACCAGTTTCTTGAGTCGTCAATCGCTTGACGATATCGTCAAATGCCGGCCCGGACATGATTGCGACTTCCACATGCGCGCAACGCGAGTAAAGCGTCCATACGACTGTAATCAGTCTCGTGCATTCATCATAACACTGAGTGGAAGGTCCTTCAAGGTTGGCGGCGGTGTGTCGGTGTGTTGTATACCAAAGGACGCTGTAAGTCAGTCTTCGCGGGCGGGTGTACGAAGAAGGCAATATCGATGGGAGAAAAGAACCGCAGGGAGGAACCTTTAGAAGTGCGTCTCGCTCAATGTTAAGAAAGAAAGAATCGTAGGGTATCACAAATTATCCATGGATATGAGGGGAAGTCTGGGGGACGATCAGAATGACACAAGGCTATAATCACCCGTACCCTTGAACCATGACGAGGCAGAGAGCTCGGATTCTCTAACTTGAGATTCGCGAAAGACACGCGGGAGGACTTGGGAGTGGGCGGCAGCTTCGAGAAATCACTTGCGCTAGGCAACGGAAATACTAGCAACCGTCTGTTGTCCCGCGAGATCATTGGCTGCTGGAAAGCTTGGCAACTGCGGGTGTTCCCAATCAGCTTGAACGTTCCTTTCTGCTGGACTTAGCCGTCCCATTATCTTATCAACCAGATCTTATCTTATCGGTTGCTTTCTACAAGCTATGCGACGTACGACGACCATCATCGTCATCTGTTTACCAGGTAGTCGGTAGTCTAGTTGACTGCCCATATACCGGGCACATGCAGTTACATAAGGGAGAGGAAACTGAAAAGAGCCTGCCGAAGCAAAGACCACCCGTGATAGAACAGATATAGTAGAAACAACAAATACATTATTCACTACGTAAGCCCTTCGATATAAGAGATTCTGCCTCGTACAACGTCATTAGAAGTTTAATTCAAAAACCTGCCCTGCGATCTCGGCCCCTGGATCCACTCCCGCGCCTTGAGATCCCGCACACAACACCGACTTACAAGATACCACTAAGTCATCAGAGAACACTTCCATCAATACTCCCAATTACGCGGATTCGGCCTCATTGATTGGATCGTACCCCCTCTGATTATATGTCTTCTTTTGCGGGACGAAGAAAAAGTATTGGTAACTTGAGTTCGGACTTGCACAATATCACAATCCCAGACTAACAAGGCAGGCGGGCTATATCTACACCATATCTTTCGATAACCATGGCAGCTGATGCGCTGGGGGTTCCATCGGAACGCACGCATTCAGCTTTCTTCTATGGTCAGTATAAGTGCATATATCATCGATATTCTAGACTAATGTCTGCTGCTAACTACCCATAGGCACCTTGGTAAGCCCTATCTCATCCACACGTAGAGATGGCTCGTTGGCTTATACATATATGTAACTAGATGGCCCCAGAAGTTTTCTTCACAGTCTGTTATAGGTTCGCGACGGATAACGTAGCTTTGCTCAGAAGTCTCCATCACTTCCAGCCTGCAATCCTTCACGGATACTGCCGACGGTCAGTAAGCATCATATACTTCCGTGGTCTTTCTCTTCTTAGCCAACATGCTTCGTTTAGCATGTCGATCTTAGGATGAGTTGAAGTACCTTCCTTGTGATATTTACCATCTGAGGCTAATATCCCTACTCGTAGCCGCGTCGAGCATGCGGACTATCCAGGCATTACGCCCGATCCCGACCACGAGGTCCGTGGGACGTACGTCACAGGACTAACGGATGCGAACATGGCCAAACTGGACCAGTTCGAGGGCAGCGAGTACGAGCGAAGAACGGTCAAGGTCCGTCTCCTGACCAAGGTCGGAAACGACAAGGGGGAGGGCAATGTCGAGGGCGAGGAGGTCGAGTGCGAGACCTACGTCTTCATGTCACCGCAGTATTTGGAGGATCGCGAGTGGGATTTCGAGGAGTTTCGGACTCAAAAGATGAAGAAATGGACTCGCGAGGATTATGGTTTCGAGGACACCGACCACTTTACCCCTCAAGAGGTTGATGGCGAGCAAAAGTCGGCGGCCGTATGTAAGTGCTTGGTGTTATACGAATGAAAAGCTCAGGGGCTAGGCTCTTAGGCGTTGATGAGCAGTCCCGGCCGGCCTGTTTCAGATGGCTAACCCGTAGTAGGATGTCAAAGACCGTCACCGAGACCAAACTGCTATCTGCTATGGCAAAACGATGCGAGTATGACTGGGCCACCACCACTCCGAACCAGTCTGTGCCGCTGTCGTGTGAAGAAAGGCCTGCCCTCTCAACCTACGAATTACCATAGTGTTAGGCCGTTGTGTCCGGCCATGAGACACGAGGTTGGATCGTTGTGGATGTTCGCTTTAGACCACAAAACAAATGTAATTAAGGCCTACTAGCAGGTGTTCTCATAGTAATACCAAGATCGCTGAAAATGCATAGGCCTCAGTCGAAACTGCTTGAGATTCAGCATACCCACCCATGTCAGCGACCATGGCTAGACCTGCCAGCGCAGTCTAAATATGTAGGTCTCCAACAAGCGAGACCCGGCCGCCAAAAGGGTCGGATAAGCATTCCCAAACAGCCTTCATTCACTTCAGGTGACCCAGCCGTCACCCGTTACAAGAAGGCGCATTCAAATAAGGCTACAGCGGTGCCGAGGTCGAGGCCAGTTGGCTTGAGGGAACAATCGCAGTCCGGGCCGTGATCTCCCCTTGCGCTCGCGGGCTAAAGCGGAACAGGCGATCTCCATTTGACAACCACGACGATTGCGTAAGATGCTAAAATTCAAATTCTCCCTCTTCGCAATATCTGTCACATGCTTTACATATGTCGCCTCAGCTCTCACTTGGAGTCCTCACCGGAAAGGATGTACGTACATGCATACGTAAACAAGGGCCGCCGTTAACGTCGGTATCGTACCAGGGTTGGTCCTGGGACTGGCCCGCAGCCGGGGTGATTTGGACCCGCACTAGGCCGGTGGCTTGGGCGATAAACTTTGCTCGAGTCGAACGACAAGGATTCGGTATTATACGAACTCACCAGCCCCCACAAAGCAAAATCACTTCTAATAAGCGTAGTAGTCGTGGCTGAAAACTTTTCATCCGGTTCGCACCGGCGCTGGTTCGAATGTTGAGCCGCGCGACCCTAATCCCATTACAATTGAAGTGCGTGGGGGAGATCAACACATACTACATGCGTGAATTACTTAGTAGCTCCGATATTGAGTTCAGCGGATCGACTTTGGAGACAGCGGCGCCTTTATTAGCAGTTGACGATCAGGGACTGATCTCTTCTCCTTTCTTGTCGAGTCGTGCATAAAGTACTCTGGCGCTGCAGCCCTTCCATAGCACCAGCGGCATGGGCCGGGCAATATGCCTGTATAAAGTAGTTGGCTGGCTAGGTAAATAACTTGATTATACCGGGCATGCGCTCGGTGGCACGAGATCTCGCTTCTGCTTTCTCGTGAGGTGGCGAGGTGACATTTTTCAGCGGTTCGGTTTGGGCTCCGAGCAAACAGTTTGAACGTGC
>QJNZ01000761.1:0-46021 GCA_004155055.1 Monosporascus sp. CRB-8-3
TTTTTTGTATATCGAGAATTATTTTTTATTTTATAAACTGGTATATCTTTTTTACTTTTTTTTCGTACTTAATATTAATTTTAATAATATCTGCTATTAATTCGAATAAGGAAATATAAAAAACTGGATAAAGTTTAACCTTAAATAATAATCTTAATTAGTAATTATTTTCTAAGATTTTCTTAATAATTTTATATAGTTTAATATATTTAAAATCGAGTTTTTAATTTAGGCGTTTGGTTTTAATATTTTTAGTAACTAAATAATTTTTTTTTTCCGAAAAGGTTAATTTTTTTAACCTTTTTTAATTATAATATTTATTTGTTTATTTACGTACGAATGAAAGTTTTGTTTTTATTTTTTAGTATAATTACCTAAGTTATTTTAAGGTAAAAATTACCTTAATATTAATTAATCCTCTTTTTCGTATTTCCTTATAAATTTCTGAAATAAAACTAAAATTAATAATTACTAGAGTTATTTTAATATTGTCGTAATAGCTGGTATTATAAGTTAATTATATGCAAAGTTGTTAGATTTAAGCCGTATTATCTAGGCTAAGTTAAAGATACGAAGTAATTATATTAATAATTAATATAATAAATACTTTACCTAATATTTTCGAATACGGTAATTATTAATGGTTTTTACGGTAACGATGGATTATATTTCGGTTGCGAAAAGCTTTATTCCGAAGCCGATTACGTAATGCCGATAAACTTTGACCTTGATAAACCTTATACCTTTTGGCTGGTTTGGTAAGGGGAATCTTAATAACTTAGGAGACGTTAAGCTTTTTGCGGTAAACCTTAAGTCCGTATAAGATGGCTATTTTGCGACCTTTTACCAGTTTTACGATTAAAAGTGTTAGGTGTTAGCCAGAAACAGGGCTAGGAATTTTAAATTAGTTATTTTCTTTAATTTCGATTAATTTTAAAGTACTTTTTTAAACCTTTATTAATTAAAATAACTAAAATATGCCGGCTAAATCCGAATATAAAATCCTAATATTCCGTATTTCCGGGATCTCGATAAAAACAATTTCGATTAAATTATTCGATTTAAATAAAATAATCGGCCGAATAAAATATATCGATATTTTTATCGATATTAATAATTTTTCTAAAAAAAATCGGATTTTATTTTTAATTTTAAAATATAATTTAATTTAAAACGGCGGAAATAATCGATTTTTACGTAAATTTATATTAAGAAATATCCGGCTTATAAAAAAATTACTGGTAAAACTAGAAAATGGTAATAACGGGTTTAAGAACGTCGAAGTTTAACTTTTAAATCGATATAAAAAAGATTACGAACGATAATTTGTCCGGTTATTCCGGATTACGAAAACCGTTTAAAATTCCGTTAAAAATAGTCGTCGATAAAGGCATAATTAGGCAGTTTAAAGTTACCTTAAAGTAAGATGCCTATAAAAAGGTTAGGGTATAATAAAGCTTAACAACCGATAATATAATCTATTTATTTATTTAATTTGGTTTTACGGTTACGTCTCCTTTAAAGAGAATAAGTTAATTATATAATAAGTAATTTTTTAACCCAGTTATTTTATTTATAATTAATATAATATCGTAAATACGTTTTTAACGTTTAGTTAATTTTATTTATTTATTTATTTATTTATTTATTTATTTATAGTTTAAAAGCGTTTAATAATTTATAATTTAAACTAAGTTATATTATTAAATTTTACCAAAATTTTAAGTACAAGTTATATCTTTATTTAGAATAATTTCTGATAATAATCTATATATATTAAAAATATATTAAAAAAATGTATATTATTTATTTGGTATTTATATCTATATTATAAGGTAAAAAATAAAAGAATTTTATAAATTGGTTAACGATTATCAAAATGTTATTATAATATACGCCCGTAACTGGGTTTTTTAATAAAAGAAAGTTTCGTAATTATAACGGCTAGGCTAGTTAACTAACTATTAAACCAAGTCGTACGGTTTATGTTAGCAGTCGTATTACGGGAATCTGAATAACGAAAATAACTTAATTACGTTTGGTAATATTAAAAGCGTTTTGGGTAATTAAGTTATATTGCAAGTTGATATTATCTGGATTATAAGATTAATAAGCGTATATATTTTCCGTAAAAACCTGGATTTTTTATGGATCTTATTATTTTTACAAATTTAAAAGGTATTTGATCTATATGGATTTATTTGGATTTTAAATAAAGAAAAGATTTAAATTACGTAATTTAATTTATTTGGGTTTTATTTCGGTCCGTTAAAACCGTTTCCGAAGGTTTTTTTCCGTTAGGTTGTAATACGATCTTTTTTTTTAAGATTTTTGCCTTAAAGATTTTTTTTTCTTGGTAAGTTAATCCTTTATTATAGGTGATTGCGTTGCTAATTGTAAATCCCGTAATCGTTCGAATTAAAAAAAAAGCTTTAAATCTTTAGTTATTTATATTATTAAATTTAGTTTTAAAGTAATGCCGTATACGTTATGTTTTAAGAAAAAGACAAAATATTAAATAATAAAAGAGATTTACCGTTATAACGAATGTATTAAATATCGTTGTCGTTGTAACGGGTCCGGTATTTTTATTGATTTTTTTCGTCGTATTAAAAAAGAGAAAAACTGCTTAAATCGTAAAAAGATTATAACGGAAAAAAATTTATTGCGTTTTTAATAAAAGCTAAAAAAAAAACTTCGTACGTAAATAGCGTAATATTAACGAGACCATTAGTTATCTTTTTCGCCTTTACCGTTAAAAACGATCTTTTACGTTTAAGGGGTAAAAATTGTTAATTACGGCCTTTAATCTATGGACGAATTAAAAAAACAGGAATAATTAAAGGCGAACGTATCGTTTTTCGTTTAAGTTCTTGTTTTAAGTAACTAGTTTATTCCCGAGACGACCGATTAGCCGTTTTTGGATAATATGGATTAGAATACTTTTAATTTTAGTAATTCCGACGTTATTAATGAAAATTTTTTAATAGGTATTAGGCGTTAATAAGGTTTTTGGCAGGTTCCCAGGTATTTTCGGAATTTGGGTAATTTTTTTATTTGATTAAGTATTGGGTAAGTTTTTTTTTTCCGTATGTTAAGTATTTTTTCGATTATATATATATATATATATATTTTGTTTTTATGTTATTTGTATGTATTATAATAATATCCGTTACTAATTTGAATAAGGAAATATAAAAGATTGGATAAAGTTTAACTTTGGGTGGTAATTTTAGTTAGTAATTATTTTTTAAATTTTTTTTTAATAATTTTATATGGGTTAATATATTTAAAATTAAGTTTTTGGTTTGGTCGTTTTGTTTTAATGTTTTGGTGGTTAGATAAATTATTTCCCCTTTTAAGAAGGTTAATTTTTTTAATTTTTTTTAGTTGTAATATTTATTTATTTGTTAACGTACGAATTATAGTTTTATCCTTATTTTGTAATATTAATTGTGTAAGTTGTTCTGAGGTAAAAATTATTTTAACGTTAATTAATTTTTTTTTGTATTTTTTTGTAAACTTTTGGAGTAAAATTAAAGTTGGTAATTGTTAAAATTATTTTAATATTGTTATAATAATTAATATTATAAATTAATTATACGATAAGTAATTTTTGAACCCAGTTATTTTATTTATAATTAATATAATATCGTAAATACGTTTTTAATATTTAGTTAATTTTTTCCGTTTATCCGTCTATTTATAATTTAAAAACGTTTAATAATTTATAGTTTAAGCCGAATTATATTATTAAACTTTGTTAAAACTTTAAAATAAAAATTACGCCTTTATTTAATATGATTTTTATTAGTAATCCGTATATACTGTATATATATCGAAAAAAGATATATATTATTTATTCGGTATTTATATCCTTGTTATAAGGTAAAAAATAAGAAAATTTTGTAAATTAGTTAATAATTATAAAGATATTATTGTAATATATATTCGTAATCAAATTTTTTAATAATAGAAGTTTCGTAATAAAGTTAAATATAATTAAATTTTATAATTATTTAATAATTGGTAATAATTATAATTTTCCGTAAAGTTTATATCGTTTAGCTTTTATTTTAACGGAAATATCGTATCGTTATATTATTTTTTATACGGTTAATTTTATTTTAGGAAAATAATATATTCGTTATAAACATTTTAGGATTTTGTAAATTCCTGGATGTTTATATAATTAATATTTATATATTTTTCGTATTAAGTTTTTCTGATATTTTTCTGGTATATAAATTTTGTTTATTTTTTAATTTTCGAGTAAGTTATTATGGTATTGCTATATTTCTTTATATATATTTAATATAGATATTTTGATAATATTAATATGTCGTTATTATAAATATTTTTTTAACGTTTAATTAAATACGGTTTGTTATATTTTTACTTTAAAATCCTTTAAATCCAATCGTTTATTAAAAATATCCGTTTTGCTATTTTTTAATCCTTTACGATAAATAATAACGTAATCAAATTTTAAAAGGTATTTTGCATAATGTAATTATCGTCCGATTAGTTTTTTCGTAATTACAAAATAAAAAATGTTTTTATAATTTATATATATCTTTATTTAATATTAATTTTTAAAATAATATTTAAATTTTTTAAAAGTTTTAACGATAAATAAGCATTCCTTATTATAAATAAAGTAGTTAAATTTAATACCGTATAACTTATAAAAGTAAAAAGCGATAAAATATAATTTTCCTTAATTATCTCGTTAATTAATTACTACTTTTAAAGCAAAGTTTAAAATGTCGGTTTTAAATTTTACTAATTTATTTACGTTATATATTATTAAGACGGGTTTATTAATAAAAACGTCCTTAAGCTGTTAAAAGGTTTTTTCTACAGCTAAAGCCTATACGAATCGTCGACTTTTCTTAATAAGTTCTATTAACGGTATTACGATTTTGCTAAAATATCGTATAAATCGTTAATAGTAATTAACGAATCCAAAAAATGCTTATACCTTTATAACGTTAATAAGTATTTTCTAGTTCTTAATTATAAAAATCTTTTTAAGATTTATTTTAATATATTCTAAAGTAATAACATATTTTAAATACTCGATTTTTAAAATGTAAAAAATATTTTTTTTCCGCGTTAATTAAAAGGTTAACGTTTTATAAAGCTTATAAAACTTTATAAGCATATCTTATATATTCCTTTTTTATCCTTAAATAAATAAGAATATCGTCGAGGTAATATATAATAAAGATATTAAAATACTTTCGGAATACGTAATTAACTATCCGTTAAAAAGTTACTGGTACGTTCGTAAATCCGAAATGTATAACGAAATATTCAAATAATCCGTATTTTATTTTAAATATTATTTTCCATTTATTTTTTAATTTAATTCGAATTTGGTTATACCTTTTTTTTAAGTTTAAGGCGGTAAATTACTTGGTATTCCGAAATCGATCCTTAATTTCGGTAATTAAAAGTAATAATATTTTATTTTTAACGGTAATATTATTAAACTGTTAATAGTTAATAATAAATCGTAATTTCCCTTTTTTCGTAAAACGAAAAATATTATATATTTTGTTAATAATTTAAAACGTCGTATGTATTTTTTCCGTAATTTATTTTTTAAGTATTCGCGAAAAACGTATAATTTTGTTTTATTTAAATTATAAATAAGATAAAAAACAGTTATTTTATCGTTTTTGAAAATTATTTTATAATTTTATTTATTATATTATAATAATTTCGTATAAAGCTTTTTTCGAAAAAGCTTTTTATATTTATAATATTATAATAATATTTTCATTATTTATTCTGGTAATTTTTCGGGCTATATTTATAGGTTATTATTTATTTATCGAAATCGTACTTTAAGATTTATAATAACGTATCGTATTTTTCTGTTATATCCTTTATTTTAGATATATTTTATTACTTCAAGTAATAAGGTTTTTATTGTATTCTTATATTTATATTCGTTATTTTTATCGATCGAATATTAAGATTTTATATTGTTTGCATTTTGTTTTATACCGGAAAATAAGCGGAAGTTTATTTGATTAATTTTCTAATCGATTAAAGGGTTATACTAACATAACCACAATTTTTTTAAAATTATATTATATCCGTTTAACGAAATAATGTCGAAATTAATAATTTATCTTTTTTTTTCGATAAAGGTTTTAAGGTAGTGAATTGGGTCGGGGGGACTTAGTTCTGATCAGTAGGTATCCGATAAGAAGGTTACGGGCGAGCGCATGGTTGGAGCAATATGCAAGACAACGCAAATCTGTATTGATCGGTGTTGAGACCGTAGAAAAAGAGTGTCGACGATGATGAACAATAACGGGGTTGCGCCCGAAGAAAAAGAGCCCCTAGAAATACTCTTAAAGCTAAGTGGAACTGATCAACTTAGCTTGAAGCTAAGTCCCTGAACCCTGTACCATTTCAGTAGTTAATCTTACGTTTAACCTATCCGTCGTTATAGGCAAATTTTTGTTTTTCGGCATTTTCGATTTCGTAAAGGTAATTTTTCTTTTTTATAATAATTTTAACTAATTCATTATTTTTAAATTAATATAATTCGCAGTTATTACTTTGCAGTTTACTATTACGGTATACTAGTTTTTTTTAATTTATATTCGTATAATAATAATATAATCGCTAATAATTCCGATCGTTATATTTAAAGCCTTTTTAAAATATTATAATTTAACCTTTTTTCCTTTGCCTACCTGCAGCTTTTTTACAAATAACGTTGCATTTTTAGGGTCTGTAAAAGTTCTCGTAATATTTTTTCGTTCCGATTATTTTATATTCGAAGTTTCTTTAATTATTTTTCTATACGCGTTATTTATTTTTGCAATTATTTAAATTATTATCGTATATCTAATTATTCGTAAGTTTATTCCGCGAAAATTTCGATTATTCCTTCGTTTAATAATATTATTTACGAACTATCGTTTTCTTATTAATTGTTATATTTTTTCTTGTTTTCCGAATTTTACTATTTTTTTTAATAAAACTTTTGATTTTTTCTTTAATTGCTTTTTTTATTTTCTGGGTCGGTAATAAAGGTTAACTAAATGCTTAAGTCGGTAATAACTTGCTAATAATGTTTCTTTACCGTTCTTTAAATTAATTCTTTTTTTATTTAATAGTTATATTATCCGAAATAACAGAAAAAGTCTTTTTATAAATAGAACTTTTTAGGTGGCCAACTTTATAAAGCTATTTTTTAATCGATTTCGTCTTTGTCTGTAAATAACCGTAAATGTCGATATTATTATTAATCGTTTTTGTTAATTCCTTTTTATTATTTAAAATCGAACCTTTATTAATATATTCGAGTTATACGTTAGTAAATTATTTTCTTTTATTTTCGATAAAACTGATATTTAAGTTTGTTATAATAAATAACGTAAATTTTTATATATCGCTTTGGTTTTCCTAAATATAAATTTTCCTTTTATTTATAATATTTTTATAATTACCTTTATAAAATTAATTGGTTTTATTTTTATTATTATTTTCTTTATTAAGATTAAATAAATAACTTTTTTTCGGTAAAAGCTTTTTATCCTAAATAATTTTTATATTATTATGTTATTATATACCGTAGTTAAATTATGTTACTCGATTTTTTGTTATTTTTTTTATTATTTTGCTGTTATTTTTCGGGTACGGGATTTTAATTATTTTATCGAAATTTTTTAGGTACTTTATATTAAAAGGCCTTATATCCCTTTTTGTTATAATTGTAATATTTAAACTGGAATTAATTTCGTTACTAAATTATCCTAATTTTTATTAAGCCCGGTTAAGTTTTATAAAAAGTAAAAAACGGGGTACGTCCATTTTTTTAATTAAACTTATTAAACTTATATCGCAAAATATACTAGCCTTTTTTTTTTTGTCGTTTTTCAAACTGTCGATTGTCGATTTTCACCGTTTTAATAATATACTTATTTAAGGAGATTAATTATTCGAACTTAATTACTTTATCCTTAACATTATTTTTTAATCCTTTATAAAATACATTAATTAAAGTATTATTTTCCTTATTTACTTATTTTACTTTAGTTATTAAGTTTCGGAACTTTATTACGTACTTAGATGCTAGTTTTTTTTATTATAATTATAAATTTTTTTATGCGGCAATACGTTCCTTATTAAAATTGTCGAAATTAGCCTTTAGTTTTTTTTCGAAATTGAAATAATTGGCGAAAAGTTTTTTAGTAAACGTTTCCATATCGTCCTTTACGTTTTCCAAGTAATCCCTTATAGTTAATTTAAACCAGTCGAACGTATTCCCCGTAAAAAATGCCGCGACGGCGAAAATCTTGTTTTTAAGATCATTAAAAGCCAGGAATCGTAAATATATTCGTATTTAAATAAGGAAACTTTAAATATTAGTTTTTCCATTATAAGGTTGTAATTTTTTAGTTTTAATTTTCGAAATGCTAAAGTTTTTTTTGGTTAATTTTTTAAATCGCAAAACTTTTGCCTTTAATTTCTTAAACTTGTCCTAGAGTTATTAACCGACGGTAGTTTTTTTAATACTGGGAGCTATATTAATAATTCGAATAATTACTTAAAGTTTAATAATATTACTAAATAAAAGTTTATAACGTATAACGGTTAAGTTAATTAATTAATTATTAAACTAAATCGTACGGTTTATATTAATAATCGTATTACGGGAATTTAAATAACGAAAATAACTTAACTACGTTTAATAATACCAAAGGCGTCTTAGATAACTAAGTTATATTATAAGCTAATGCTATCTGGATTATAGGATTAATAAGCGTATATATCCTCCGTAAAAACCTGGATTTCCTATAAATCTTATTATCTTTACAGATCTAAAAAACATTAGTTCTATATGGATTTATTTGAATCTTAAATAAAGAAGAAATCCAAATTACGTAACTTAATCTATTTAGGTCCTATTTCGGTCCGCTAAGACCGTTTCCGAGGGCTCCCCTCCGTTAGGTCGTAACAGTAATAAAGTCGAATATAATTAAATCCTATAGTTAGTTAATAATTGGTAATAGTTATAGTTTTCCGTATGGTTTATATCGTTTAGTTTTTGCTTTAACGTAAATGTCGTATTATTATATAACTTTTTATACGGTTAATTTTATTTTAAGAAAATAATATATTTGTCGTAAGCGTTTTAGGGTTTCATAAATCTCTAAGTATTTATGTAATTGGTATTTATATATTTTTCGTATTAGGTTTTTTTGATATTTTTCTAGTACGTAAATTCTATTTATTTTCTGATTTTTAGGTAAATTATTATAATATTATTGTATTTTTTATATATATATTTGGTATGGATACTTTAATAATATTAATATATTATTATTATAAATATCCCGTTACTGTTTAATCGAAAATCATTTGTTATATTTTTATCTCAGAATTCTTTAAATCTAGTTATTTGTTAAAAGTATTTACTTCACCGTTTTCCGATTTTTTATAATAAATAATAACGTAATCGAATTTTAAAAGGTATTTTACTTATTGTAATTATTATCCGATAAGTTTTTTGGTAGTTACAAAGTGAAAAATGTTTTTATAATCTGTATATACCTTTACTTAGTACTAGTTTCCTTTAAAATAATGTTTAAATTTTTTAAAAGCTGTAATAATAACTAGGAAATTTTTATTATAAATAGGGGAATTAAGTTTAATATCGTATAACTTATAAAAGTAAAAGGTAATAAGGTATAACCTTCTTTTATTATCTCGTTAACAAATTACTGCTTTTAAAGTAAAATTTAAAACGTCGGTTTCGAACTTTACTGGCTTATTTAGGTTATATATTATTAAAACAAATTTATTAATAAGGTCGTTTTTAAGTTATTAAAAGGCTTCTTTTACAGCTAGGGCCTATATAAAACGTCGGTTTTTTTTAATAAGTTCTGTTAATAATATCGCAATTTTGCTAAAATGTCGTATAAATTATTAATAGTAATTGGTAAATCTAAGGAATGTTTATACCTTAGTAATATTAGTAAATATTTTCCAATTTTTAATCGCAGTAATTTTCTTAGGGTTTATCTTAACGTATCCTAGGATAATAATATATTTCAAGTACTCGATTTTTTATATATAAAAAGTACTTTCTTTTGCGTTAATTAAAAAGTTGGTATCTTATAAAACTTATAAGACTTTATAAACGTATCTTATATATTCCTTTTTTATTCTCGAGTAAATAAAAATGTCGTCGAGGTAATATATAACGAAGATATTAAGGTATTTCCGGAGTATATAATTAACTATCCGTTAAAAGATTATTAATACGTTTGTAAGCTCGAAAGGTATAATAAAATATTCGAATAATCCGTATTTTGTTTTAAAGGCTATTTTTTATTCGTTTTTTAGTTTAATTTAAATCTGGTTATATTTTTTTCGTAAATTTAAGGCCGTAAACCATTTAGCGTTTCGTAATTAGTCCTTGATTTTAATAATTAAGGGTAGCGGTATTTTGTCTTTAATAATAAATGTCGTTAAATTATTAGTAATCGATAATTAATTATAATTTCCCGTTTTTTTATAAAACAAAAAATATTAAGTATTCGGTTAATAATTTAAAATATTATATATATTTTTTTTATAATTTTTTTTAAGTAATTGCGAAAAGTGTAAAACTTTATTTTATTTAAGTTGTAAATAATGTAAAAAGTAATTATTTTGTTATTTTTAAGAATTATTTTATAATTTTATTTATTACTTTATAATAATTTCGTATGAAGTTTTTTTTAAAAAGCTTTTTATATTTATAATACTATCATAATATTTTTGTTATTTACTTTGGTAGTTTTTCGAGCTGTATTTGTAAGTTATCGTTTATTTATCGAAATTATATTTTAAAGTTCGTAATAACGTACCGTATTTTCTTATTATGCCTTTTGTTTTAATTATATTTTATCGTTTTAGGTGGTAAGGTTTTTATTATGTCTTTATGTTTATATTTGTCGTTTTTATCGATTAAATGTTAACATTTTAAATTTTCTTTATTTCTTCTTATATTGGGAAGTAAGCGGGAATTTATTTAATTAATTTTTTAATTAATTAAAAGCTTATATTGGCGTAATTATAGTTTTCTACGGATTATGTTATATTTTGTTAATAAAATAATATCGAAATTACTAGTTTATTTTTTTCTTTTAATAAAGGTTTTGAAATAATTAATTTCGCGTTTAATTTATTTATCGTTATAAACGAATTTTTAATTTTTGGTATTTTCGACTTTATAAAGGTAACTTTTTTCCTTTTATAGTAATTTCAATTAATTTATTACTTCCGGATTAATATAATTAACAATTATCGATCCGTAATTTACTATTACGGTATACCAGTTTTTCTTAATCCGTATTTATATAATAATAGTATCGTCGCCCGTAACTCTAATTATTACGTTTAAAGCCTTTTTAAGATATTAAGGTTTAACCTTTTTTTTCTCGCTTATTTACAGCTTTTTTATAAGTAGCGTTAGTTTTTTAAGGTTTATAAAAGTTTTTATAGTATTTCCTTATCTCGATTATTTTGTATTTAAAGTTTTTTTAATTGTTTTTCTATTTATATTACTTGTTTTTATAATTGTTTAAATTATTGTTATATATCTTATTATTCGTAAGTCTGTTCCGTAAAAGTTTCGATTATTTTTTTATTTAGTAATATTAATTACGAACTATCGTTTTCTTATTAATTATTATATTCCTTTTCGTTTTTCGAATTTTATTAACTTTTTTAATAAAGTTTTTAATTTTTTTTAATTATTTATTTAACTTTTAAGTTTGTAATAAACGTTAGTTAAATGCTTAAATCGGTAATAGTTCGTTAATAATATTTTTTATCTTTTTTTAAATCAGCTTTTCCTTTATTTAGTAATTATATTATCCGAAATAGCAGAAAAGGTTTTTTTATAAACATAACTCCCCGGGTAGCTAATTTTATAATGTTATTTATTAATTAATCTTATTTTTTCCCGTGAATAATCGTAAATAACGATATTATTACTAATTATTTTTATTAAATCCTTTTTATCTTCTAAAATTAAATTTTTCCTAATATATCCGGGTTATACGTTAATAAATTACCTTTTTCTACTCTTAGTAAAACTTACATCTAAGTTTGCTATAATAAATAATATAGATTTTCGTATATTATTTTGTTTTTCCTATGTAGAAATTATCGTTTTATTTATAATACTTTTATAACTATCCTTTTAAAACCCGTTAATCTTACTCTTATTATTATTTCTTTTATTAAAACTAAATAAATAAGTTTTTTTCCGCAAAATCCCTTTATTCCGAGTAATCCTCGTACTACTATATTACTATATACTACCGTTAATAATTATTTTTAAGTTAAATTATATTAATTATTTTGTTTATCCTTTTTATTAGCCTTAAATTACCCCTAAAAAACAAAGATTTAACTATTTTATCGAGATTTCTTAGAGGCCTTATATTAAAAAACCTTATATTCTTTTTTATTACAGTTATAGCACTTAACTTATAATTATTTATGTCGTTAAACCGTTCTAATTTCTATAAAGCCTAACGTTATACCGTAAAATATATTTGTTTATCGTAAAGCGCTAATATTAATTACGTACCCGTGCCGGTTATCTCGTCGTATCTTAAAATTCCGGGTTCTCCATACGTATTATCTATCGTCGGTCTTAACTACCATCCCGATATAATCGGTTAAGTACTTAGGCCGGTTTTCTTTAAATAACTTTTCCTAAACTTCCTTTTTTAAACCGTTAAAAAACTTAACTATATAAACCTTTTACCTTTAATCTAGCTTAAATACTAACTAAACAAAAGTATTACTATAAATCGAAACGGCTCCTCTCTAACGTAAATTTTTTATCTGAATTTTTACTTTTATCTTTTCGTTTATTATTCCGAATATTTTCCTTAAAGCGTTTTCGAACTTTTCGTAATTATTATAAACTTTTATTACCTCGGGGTTCTATTATTCTAATAAGAAAATAACATACTCCCTTTTTACCGGCTCGAATTAAATAGCTATATTACTTATAAACAGCCCGGTTACGAACTTTACTCGGGCTATAAAAATAACAAGTTAAATAAAAAAATACCCGAAATACGTTCGGTACTAGGTTAAAAATAGCTATAACTTAGCAAAAGTTCCGTTAAAAAATTTAAGTCTAGGTAGTTTTAAAATTTTTCCGGGTTTCTTTATAGTTATTAATTAAATTATTTAAAAAGTTTTACCGCGAAAAAAAGTTCCTTTTCCCCGTCCTTTGCCTTTTTCTTATCTTTCTTTTTAAAACGCTTATACGCAGCTTAAAATAAAGTAATAAAGTTATTTTTCTCTTTTTTAAATTAACTAATACAGGTTATAACGGCATTAAGTTTCCCGAAAACCTTTTTGGCTAAAAAACAAAGGCGCTTTTCTCTTTTTTCGTTAAAACTTATAATCTCCTCGGGAACCTCGTAAATAAATTATTTCTCGGCTTATTTACTAATAGATATAATATTAACGGAAATTACTTGAAGTTTAATAATACTATTAAATAAAGGTTTACAACGTATAACAGTTAAATTAATTAACTAATTATTAAACCAAATCGTACGGTTTATATTAACAATTATATTACAGAATTTAAATAACGAAAATAACTTAATTACGTCTGGTAATACCAAAAATATCTTAGGTAACCAAATTATATTACAAACTAATACTATCTAAGCTATAAAATAATAAATATCTTATATATTATCTTTCTTATTACTGATATAATATAACTTTAAAAGCTTTACAGTAAACTCTATCAAGCCTGGCTTTAAGGGCTCTATAACAGATCCTGTCGAGCCATTACGTAACTGCTCCACCTGATCCTTAAATCCCTGTTACGACCGTCTCTGAGGGCCGTGGCTAACCAGGTCGTAACAGGTTGTTAAAAAGCTTTATATATAATATAGAAACCCCTGAATAACGTTTTTGCAAGGTGCTTAAAAGTTAACAAGTTTTAATAATTAAGTAAATTACCTGTATTATATAATATACCTTTTAAATAAAAAGGAAATACGTTTTTAAATTTATAAATTATAATTTATATAATTCGTAAATAAATAAAATAATAATAATAAAGAAAATAATATTATTAACGCGTATATTAAACGTAATTATATAAATACAAGATATATATATTTTAAGTTTTTTAAAAAATTATTATATTTTTTTCAGTTTATATAATATTTTTATAAATAGCTTAAATTTAAAAGAGAAATTTAAGAAGTTAATATTTGTTCTTTAAATTAATATTAGTATTTTTTTAAACTATTTTCTTTCGCGTATATATTATATTTTATTAGTAATTATAATAATTAAATGTAAAAATCTAACGAATAACGTATAATATTTCTAGAAATAACTAAAAAAATCGAGGGGTAATCGTTTTTACATATACGTTTAGCTATATAAAAGATAATTCCTAGACAAAAACTATCTTAAATAAGAGTTACGGCCTAGATTTACTAGTTATAAAACTCGAATTTGTACGTAGTTAAATAAAGAAATATTACAACTAAAAACGGTTATAAAAATTAACTTTTTCGAAAGGGGAAATAATTTACCTAACTACCAAAAATATCCAAACGAAACGCCTAAATTAAAAGTTCGACTTTAAATATATCGGCCCTTATAAAGTCGCTAAAAAAATCTTAAAAAACAATTACTAATTAAAGTTACTACTTAAAGTTAAAGTCTATTTAATTTTTTATATATCCTTACTTAAGTTAATAATAAATACTATTAAGGTATATATAAAATAAAACGATATAAAAGTAAAGGATATATAAATATACGAAAAAAGAAATTTTAATACGCGAAAAATTAACGAATTTACTTAATATTTAATTAAATAGAAAAACTACCCAAATTCCGAAAATGTTTAAAAACCTGTTAAAGATTTTATAAACGTTTAATAACTATTAAAAAGTTTCTACCGATAGTAACAAAACCGTTAAAAATAACAACCTTTTAAATTTATATTATTTAATACAAGGTAAAGTGCGATTAAGGTATCTAGCTAGCTATATAAGAAGCTGATCTATTTATTAAGTACGTATACGAAGGATTATATAAACGCAACCGGGAAACACCCTTTTAAAAACCGTCCCTTTTTAGCTAAGGGCCGGAAAAACGTAATACGGATTATGTGATACACGGCAACTGACGATAAGATACACCCGATTAATTAATTGGTTCCTAACGCCCCTAATCGTAACTGGTTCCCAGCCACCTTTTAATTATCGCCGACACGGTAGCGGAACCGAAGCCCCAATTGGTCTAGCTCCTTCTAAGCTGGCGTTACTTAAAGGAACGGTGGCCCAAGCTGGATTTAAACCAGCTGTTTCTTAAGATTAACCGAAACAGGGTACCTAAGCCTATCGTAATTGAAAGAGACACCCAGGCTCGCGACCACTGAGCCATTAGGCCATATTATTTAATACAAACCTTTAGTTTATAATATTCTAATCGATTACGTTTATACCTTTTAAAACCTAAATAACTATTACGAAAAAGGATTTCTTTTTATTATATATGTTTAAAAATTAAAAAATACGGTTAACTAATTTCGCATTTTTTAATTAATAGTATTATCGTTATTAGCGTATGCGAGAAAATCGCGCCAGGGATTTGGTTAAAGCTTTTTTTATTACTAATTCCTTTTTTTTCAAGCATTTAACTTCCGTTACGTAACGGTTAATTATAATAATAAAATACCTATGTTATTATAAAACAGATCTTAACGGACGTATTCGCAATAACGTAAAATCCTTTTCATTATTTAATATTAAAAGTACCGTATAAAGCAAAAGAAATAAGGTATAACGTTAAAACCTTCTATTTTAATTAAATTAATTAAAGTAATACGTTAAAAAGTTTTTAAGAATCGACGTTTAGAAATACGCGAAATTATAGTAAAGGACTTACAGAATATTTGCTAAAGAAAAAAAAACTTTAGGGATAAGATTTATAAAGGGCGAGATTATATTAAAACTTAATAAGCTACGGCCTTTAAAAACGGTCGTAACGGGAATCTAAAGAAAACAAATGGATTAAAGTTACGTAATAGATTACTAACTTATAGGTAGTAATCTAATAAACGGAATTCTTAACTTATTAGTAATAATTTAATAAGCGGGATTATTAACTTGTTAATAATGATGTAATAAGCCGTATAAGGATATATACGTCCGGCGTCCCGTAATTAAATAACGACAGTTTATAATATAACTTCGTTATTTAAAACGCCTTTGGTATTACGAAACGTAACTAAGTTATTCTTATCTTATTACTTAGACGATATAATATTCCTGCTAATATAAACCCGTACGTTTAGGTTTAATAGTTGGTTAACTTGCTTAGCCGTCACACTTCGTATATAGTTGGAAGACGTTAAAAGGGACGAAGCTGTAATAACGATATAGTTACCGCTTCTACATATAAAGCACCTCAACCAAGAAGGTGGTAACTCCTTCAGGTTTAAAGCCTGGAATGGATATAAATGGTATATTATAAGTCCCTAGTGTATTATACGTACTGATGTACACCTTGTTATTAGCCTATTAGTTCCCGAAGAAGTTATCAATTAGACTCTAAATCTCGATACGTAAACGGTGTTAAAAGTTTCCGAACTGCCCCAAAATCTCTTAGATTTGACAAAAGATTAAATGATCGAATTGTATTGTTTCAAGTGTTATATAGTGTATATATAATCCTACATAGCCAAGAATTAAATTTTCCCTAATATTGCGTCGGGGCGCTAATGTGACCGAAACATTTAACGTATCCGTCGTCTTGAACCGTCATCAAATCATCCAGCTTAACTGGTGAGCCTTTAGCAAAAGGATCCTTGTTATTCTTGCAGGCGCACCACAGCGTAGAGTGATCAGGCCAGTCTACGGGGTTGAAGAAGCAGTTCTTGCAATTCTGGTGGAATTGCCCACTGTACGTCATGGGTTAGCATTGTTGATCTCGAAGAGAAATTACTAAGGCACGAGAAAGAAAGTTAAATAACGAAAAACACAGGAATAAAAAGAGATTCAAAAAATTAAGAGGAAGTCGAAGCAAGATTGATAGCAATAACAACAATAGTAGTATAAACGGGAAAGAGAGAATTTCTTTTCTATCGGAAAAGGGAGGAGTCCATATAAAGTACAGAAGGGAAAAGAACGGAGAAACTTGCTTGTCTGTTGGATTCAAGGCTCCATTATCGTAGCTCAAGCAAAGACCCAAGTCTTCTCGGGTCCTCTTTTCGTTCCCGTCTTCGTCCGTACAAGTACCGATAAGGAGTCGGTCTTCCTTGATATCCCACCGTGCCGCCGTTAGCGGTCTGCACTATGTCTAATATCAGAAGAGAGGGGGGAAGTTACATCCTTGCACCTTTCGGTGTAATTGGCACCGTGATTGTCACTTGTGGCGACGTCCCTGTTGTTTGCAATGGCGGCGAAAATCAGAGTTTTGTGCTCCGCAAATGCCGTGGCCTTGGGATGGAAGGATCGCTTCAAGTTGAAAGGCACGGCTGTCGCATTAATGTCTTCTGCGTTGCTAATCGCGAGGAGGAGATCATTGAAGGTGGGGAACTTCTCGGCGCCCTCCCACTCCCACGGTGGTGACGTTTCGGATACCTCGGCGACCTTGCGGTTATCCCCAGGGAAGATAAAGTCTAGGAGCAGCTGCGCAGGATCCAGGTCGTCGGCCGGGTACGGATTATTAGGGTCGCCAGGGCCTTCAGAGGGAGTGTTAATAGGGGCATACTGAGACCAAAACCACGTTTCGTAGTCGACCATCTGTTGGTTGGTATGGCCCGGCTCGCAGAAGCGATGACCATTGTATGCATTTTCCAGGCCCTCGACGAAAATAACTCCCATGCGTTCCAGATCTTCCGCAGCGGCCTTAATCACTGCGTTGACCTGCGTGGTCAATCTATTGAGCTGCTGCCGAAGTTGCGTGGTGAGCCTGGACCGGCGCCAAGGCCACAATGACCAGAATATACTGTCACATTCCGTATTTACCTCGTTGAAAAAGGTGATGTAGCTCGGAACGTAAACCTGAAAGCTTTCTCTCGGGTTGGCGCCTCCAGATTCTCTTCCAGTATGGGCTACCTGATATAAGGCGTAGTTGACCTTGTCGCGAAGGGTGCCGTCGTCGATCTCCTTTTGAAGGGCACTTAGGGTGGCTTGGCAGTCTTTTGGACGCCAGCCTTGATAGATACAATCGTTCAAGATGCTATATTTCCAAAGTTAACCACAAAAACGCCCGGGCATTATTACAGGATATATTTCAGCAAAACTTACTTAGAAAGTTCAGCGTCATTACCTCCGATCGTTACAACAGCAATTTAAGGCTTCCCGAAAGGCTGGCCACGGGGTAAGTTTCTGTTGTTATCCTTGTAATCCCCCTATATTAGTTGCTTGCTGACGAGTTCGACAGTCGTATCACCGGTATAAGCAGGGAAACTAAAGCGGGGAAGCGTTTCGTCCCCGTTAATAAAGCCCCAATTATCTTTGTCAGTAGACATTTGCATTAGGTAAGATCGCTTGCCACGAAGGGCGTCCCCCGCGATGATTTCGTCTAAACCGTTACATCCGGTACCCGCCGTATACGAGTCACCCGCGGCAATGAATTCTTCGACCTTCTGAGCCGGCCTAGAATATGGGACAAAGGTAGGCGATCTCAGTTCAGCAAAGATCGATTGGGCCGCTCCGCGGAAGTTAAAGTCGGGGGGTATGTCCTGACCCAACACTGCAGCAACGAGGCCCATAAGGTAAAACATTCTTAGCGACATGGCGCCCGCCCATGTAGGTAGATACAAAGATGGAAAGTAATAAAACAGAAGATGGTAACAATAAACCACGAGCCCTTCGTAGCAAGATAAGTAAAGGTTAATGGTGACGAGACAAGACGTATAAAGAGATTCCCAGGACCGAGGCTTTAATAAATATTTGCCTATCCCTATGAAGTGATTCAACCGCACCTAAGCCCCTACCATCTCGCATATTACGTTAGAGCTACGTGTTCTAAATATATTGTTGGTGAAAATGTACCAACAGTCTATGTACATAACTAATTTCGTTCTGGTGTTATGTGGTTGGGCTGTGGCTACGATATGGCATAGCTATATTATCTGCTCTGCTCCCGTATAACATTGAGGGCTATGCGTTCTAAACACATTGTTAGTCAAAGTGTACCAACAGTCTATGCACATAACCAATCCCGTTCTGGTATTATGCGATGCGGCTACGATACGCCATAGCTATGTTATCTGCTCTGCTCCCGTATAACATTGGGGCTATGTGTTTTAAATATTGTCGCAGAAAAGGGCCCCCCTAGGAGCTATAGGGATCACTCGGAACAACGTTAATCCTCTCCGAAGCCCTATATCAGTAAATCACACACACTAAGTAGGCTCACCGCTTCCTAGCTTCCTAGTTATCAATCAATATCAATCCTCTCAAAAGCTGTACAGCTGCTCCCTAATAAATGTAACAGTTATAAGCCCGGCAGCGCTACTGCCCAAAATAACTTCGATCACTTAATTAAGGAATATACAACTCGTCCGTTCTTTTCGATTAATCTTTTATTCGACCTCCATTTCGTTCCTCACTAACCCGTTAATCCCATTTTAATCGAATTAATCAAGCCAACATATCGATCGACCTATCCTAGTCCTCTATAATCCCTATCACCGGAAAAAAACTTAAAAACCGGGATACGTAACTTAACTGGTATACGTAACTTCGCTACCACGTTCGTTTCCGAAATATATAACAATATATCAACCCCAACGCCGCAAACACTCCGTACCTAAGTTCCGCAGCGCCCATAACAACAACCATAACGACTGTTACAACGTTTATAACGTCCGCCGTAACGTTTACAACGCCCGAAACGTCAAGCTCTAACTCGGGCAAAACGTCCTAAAATAAGCCCCAGGGCTTAAAAAAATAAACTATATTATCGTCCCAATATACCTCGTTATAAAACTAAATCAACGCCATAGTAAATAACGAAATCCTCTCGTCGTACTTACGGGAATTAAACCCTTTTTACCCCGACGATAATCTTTCGATTTAAAAAATTGTTCGGCTATTAAAAAAAAGGCTTACCCCTACCAACGAAAGCACGGCAAATACAATATGGCTTTAATATATCGCCGTTTTGAATCTAGTTAAAATAAAATACCTTAAACTAAAAAAATAATACGCTAAATAATACGACACGTACGTTCGCGTTAAAACCCATAACATTCCCGAAATCCAAAAACGTTTAATAATACAACAGTTTTTGCTCGTTATCGCTTAACGAATAAACCCAATATAAACTTAACGTAAATTAACAAAGTTTGCATACGTTAAAGCATTTAGGATATTTATTACGCCGTTAAAAAACTACGGGAAATAATATTTAACGCTTATATATTAACGGAAATAATTTAAAAAGAGAAAAAACGTTATATTCGTAATTTTAACAGAAAAATTAAAAGGATATTACTGCCCTTATTTAGCTACTTTAACGCAAAATTACCGCTAAACCCCGGATAAATATTATAAACTTTTAATAGCCCTTAATAAAATTTTTCCGCCGGGCGTAATACGTTTAACGATTGTAGATAACCAGTTTAAGCATATAAAAAAACGTACTTAACTGGACGAGTAAAAAGTAATCCGTAAATAGATAAAGAAGCTTTCAAACGTTTTTTTTAAGTCCATATACGGCAATATCACTGCTTAGGAAGTTTACGGGATACGGCCGGAGCTCTTTTATTTGTTTATCGACGGCGGTGAGCACCTAAAATCGGATATACGGTGTTTCATTGCTTTTTATTTTTACCCGAGGGAGCTATCCGTAGGGACGCTTAGCGCGGTAGTTAAAGGGTTATATATATATACCTTTTCAACCCGATAAAGTTCGCCTATGAGGACGTTTAGCGTGGTAATTGAAAGGAGACGCTATGTACTTTTAAAAGATTAGTTCCCGGAAGCCGGTTCCTTAGATAGGGGGTGGTAAAAGCGTTACATTTGCGAACCATTTGATTACTATTTGATAGCTTTATTTCCTTTATATTTAGTTTCCTAAAAACGTTAGATCTGGGGGGTACTTATGGGGTAATCCTTTTGTTATAGGAACAGAAAAATTAAGGGGTGTGTCGCAGAAAAGGGCCCCCCTAGAAGCTATAGGGATCACTCGGAACAACGTTGATCCTCTCCGAAGCCCTATATTAATAAATCACACACACTAAGTGGGCTCACCGCTTCCTAGCTTCCTAGTTATCAATCAATATCCATCCTCTCAAGAGCTGTGCAGCTGCTCCCTAGTAAGTGTGACAAATATATTGTTGGTCAAAGTGTACCAACAGTCTACGTACATAACTAATCTCGTCCTGGTGTTACATAGTTGGGCTGTGGCTATAAACGCTATATACGAAATGCCATAGCTATGTTATCTGCTCTACTCCCGTATAACATTAGGGGCCATATGTTTTAGATGTATTGTTGGTCGAGGCGTTCCGACGGCTTACATACGTAAATCCTGTCACGCTTAGCATTACACATCACTACTATCTGTATCTGCTAAAGTACGTACTTCACTTTTGCTGCTCTCATCGAATGGTTGTATGAAATTCTATCTTCCTAGGGGCTATTATATAGCTAAACCAAGAACTATATATCAACAATATATTAGGGGATATGCCATTACCGAAGTTCCGAACGGATTTATTAAATTAATTTAACCTATATGCCGATAGTCACTTTTCTAAGCCGAAAAGACTAAAGTGGTATCGCTTATTCGTAAGTTTAATCTTGCCGCATATTTAGGAATCAGAAATCCGTGCCACAAGGGCGGTGAAGAAGGGATGCCGAGGTGGGTGGGGGCGAGATTGAATGCCCGTGTTGACGCCTGGTTGGACCCCCCAGCCCCCAGCCCCTAGCCCGCACCAGGCATCTATTTTAAGTTCTCGATTGTCAACTTTTATCATTACAACTATCTCAGCACCCTATCCGCATTTAACCCATACGTACTTGCCTACATCTCACAATCGGATTTCAGGTTATTTGTTAATCATGAAATTGCTTTTTCCACAAGTATTCACTTTTTGCGTTTCCCTGACTGCGCTGGCCGCTGCTGGACCTTCCGTATCCATTCCCCAACAACAACCTTTAGCCCAGGTTGACGCCATGACTGAACCACAGGGCACGGTCAGGATTCCCGGGCATAATAATGCCACCTACGGTCCGATACCTAAGGGAAACCAATTGCTCCAAATCGAATTCCTCGAGATCGCTCCGTCGCCTATCCCTGTGTATGATATAACGTTTCCTTTCTTTTCCCCGACTTTACCTACTTACCTAACCTATTCGACTTACTAAACTTATTTATAATCAATCTGAACCTAGCGCTGATTTATTTCCTAGCGACCAAATTTTTTTCGTTTTTCTTCGCGGCGAAATTTCACGATCCAAAAAGAGGGATTTAAAGCAATTTGAACACCTTGCTACCGCAACACTCAGCATAACTCTTTCCGCCGTCCTCCCGGATGGTAAGCGTGAGGACCCCATGACCTATACGGTACCCCTCCGCACCACGGCCTTCGCCAACATAGCCCACCTTTCGATCCGCGATGCAACGGGCGCATTCGTGGAGCATCTAACCAATAATGGCCGTAACGACATCGTAACGGATTATTGGATCCCGGGCATGTTTTTACGGACGGGGACATGGACTTTTGAGGTTGTAGCTAGGCTTGGGGATGGAACTTGTTTATTTGCCATCTCGTTGACGCAATGGTTAGAAGGGGAGCTTAAAAAGTGACGTAACTCGAGTAAAATACGTAACTTGGCAGCATATAAGTTTAGTTAGTACTGCTGATTATTAACATTGATGTAAAAGCAACCTAAAACGGGATCGGATTTAGTTTACTTCTATCTTATACAATTTTGCCTGCCGGAAGTATAAGGCTGTACATAAACAGTTAGGCAAGTACATGTAACAACCACCTTTATAGCAGGTATAATAGAGTAAAATCGGTCTATTTTCACTATTACACTTTATAACATTACCTTTAAATTTAACGCTTTAATAAAATAATATATCGCAGAAAAGGCCCCCCCCTAAAAGCTATAGGGATCACTCGGAATAACGTTAATCCTTTCCGAAGCCCTATATCAGTAAATTATACTATTAAGTAAGCTTACCACTTTCTAGCTTTCTAATTAATAATATTAACCCTTTTAAAAGCTGTACAGCTGCTCCCTAATAAGTATAACAGTTATAAGCCCGGCAGCGTTACTACTAAAATAACTTTAATCACTTAGCTAAGGAATACACAGTTCGTCCGTTCCTTTTTCGATTAATCTTTTTATTCGACCTCTATTTTCGTTTTCGCTAATCCCGTTAATCCTATTTTAATTAATTAATCAAGCTAACATATCGATCGACCTATCCTAATCCTCTATAATCCCTGTCACCGGAAAAAAATTTCATAGCCGTAATACGTAACCTAATTAATATACGCAATTTTGTTATTACGTTCGTTTCCGAAATATATAATAATATATCGATTTTAACGCCGTAAACGTTTTATATTTAAATTCCGTAACGCCTTTAATAATGCCCATAACGCTTATTATAATATTTATAATATTTACCGTAACGTTTATAACGCCTAAAATGTTAAATTTTAATTCGGGTAAAATAATTTAAAATAACCTTTAAAATTTAAAAAAAAATTATATTATCGTTTTAATATACCTTATTATAAAACTAAATTAACGTAATAATAAATAACGAAATTCTTTCGTTATATTTACGAAAATTAAATTTCTTTTATTTTAACGATAATTTTTCGATTTAAAAAATCGTTCGGTTATTAAAAAAAAAAAAACTTATTTTTACCAACGAAAATACGGCAAATACGGTATAGCTTTAATATAATACCGTTTTAAAATTAATTAAGATAAAAATATTTCCGGCGGAATAGTACGTTACGTAATATAACGTATACGTTTACGTTCGAACTTATAATATTCCCGAAATTTAAAAACGATTAACGGTATAATAATTTTTATTTATTATTACTTAATAAATAAATTTAATATAAATTTAACGTAAATTAATAAAATACGTATATAAGGTCGTTAGGTTTAAGCCGTATTATCCAGGCTAAGCTAAAGATATAAAGTAATTATACTAATAATTAACATAATAAATACTTTACCCAGTATTTTCGAATACGGCAATTATTAATAGTTTTTACGGTAACGATAAATTATACCTCGGTTACGAAAAGCCTTATCCCAAAACCGATTACGCAATACCGACAAGCTTCAACCCTGATAAACTTTATACCCTCTACGGTTTGGCAGGGGGAATCTTAGACAATAACTCAGAAGATGTTAAGCTTTTCGCGGTAAACCTTAAGTCCGTATAAGATGGCTGCTAATAAAATACGTAAATATTAAAATATTTAAAATATTTATTATACCGTTTAAAAATTACGGGAAATAATATTTAACGTTTATATATTAACGGGAATAACTTAAAAAAAAAATTCCGTATATATAATTTTAACGTAAAAAAACTTACCGGAAACGTTAGGTTACCGTTATTTTTATTTAATTATTAAAACGTTAATATAAAATTAAATTCTAGAGAAATCTTATAAACTTAAAATAATTTTTAATAAATTTTTTTATTAAACGTAATAGGTTTAACGGTTAAAAATAACTAGTTTAAACGTATAAAAAAACGCGTAAAGTTAAATAAATAAAAAATAATCCGTAAATAAATAAATAAAAATTTAAACGTTTTTTTTTAAATTTACGTATAATAATATTATTATTTAAGGAATTTATAAGATACGGCCGGAACGGTTTTTTTTCCCTTATTTATTTATTAATGACAGTAAATACCTAAGATCGGATATACGGTGGTTTACTGCTTTTTATTTTCCCCGAGGGAGCTGCCTGTAAGGACGCTTAACGCGGCAGCTGAAAGGTTATATATATACTTTCGACCCGATAAAGTTTGCCCGTAAAGACGTTCAACGCGGTAATTAAAAGGGGACGTTATGTATTTCTAAAAAATTAATCCCCGGGAGCCGGTTTTTTAGATAGGGGGTAGTAGAAGCGTTATATCTGTAAGCCATTTAATCGCCATTTAATAACTTTATTTCTTTTATATCTAGCTTTTTAAAAACGTTAGATTTAGGGGGTGCTTATAGGGGTAATTCTTTTATTAGAAATAGAAAAATTAAGGGGTATGTCGTAAAAAAGGGGCCCCCCCTAGGAGCTATAGGGATTATTCGGAATAACGTTAATCCTTTCCGAAGCCCTGTATCAGTAGATTATATTACTAAGTAGTATAACGGCTAGGCTAGTTAATTAACTATTAAATTAAGTCGTATAGTTTATATTAGCAGTTATATTATAAGATTTAAATAATAAAGGTAATTTAATTACGTTTAATAATATTAAAAATACCTTAAATAATTAAATTATATTATAAATTATTATTTTTTAAATTATGAAATTAATAAACGTATATATTTTTCTTAAATTATTATAATTTATTATTATTTAGCTTAATCGTTATTAATTAATAATGCAAGGTCGTTAGGTTCAAGCCGTATTATCCAGGCTAAGCCAAAGACACGAAGTAATTACACCAATAATTAACACGATAGATACTCTACCCAGTATCTTCGAACACGGCAACTATCAATGGTTTTCACGGTGATTAATTAATAATAAAAGGTATTTTGCTATATTTATCGGTATTTAGTTTTATCTTTATTAAGCAATTCCGATTACGTAACTTAACCCGCTTAAGTTCTATTTCGGTTTATTAAGACCGTTTCCGAAACCTTCCCTTTTTAAAGTTGTAACACGATTTCCCCTTTTTTAGGATTTTATCCCTAAGATTGTTTTTTAGGTAAGTTTTTTTTTTAACTTTTAATATATCCAGTTATATTATTAAATTATCTAAATCAGTTTTTTTTTACCGTTTATTGTAAAAACCTTTTTTTAATCTTTAACGAGTTTAATTTCGAAGTTATGCCTTATTCCTTATATTTTAATAGGAATTAAAAATACGAAATAATGAAAAACGTTTCTAAATATAAGGTTTATGTTTAACGCAATTATTTTTACGATAGAAATAGTATTCCTTTTTCGTTTTTGAAAAATATTCGTACGGAAAATTAACAGCTGGAAAAAAAGGAAGTATTTACGGAAAAACGTTTCCTAGAACTTTAAAAACGTTATTAATAAGAAATAAATAAGATTATTACGTAATTAATCCGGTTACGTAAGTAAAAAGCCTTTTTTCGTTTTAAAAGTATAAAAATAATGTAACGGGAGTTATAATTTTTAAAAAAATTAAAGGAATAAAAGCGGTTAAAGGCGGCGAACGCGTTAACTGCCGTTTAAGCCTTTAATTTGGATAATTGGTCCATCCCCGAAATAACTAATTGGCCGTTTTTAAACGGTATAAATTAGGGCGTTTTTAACCCCGACGGTTCCGGCGTTGTTGGTAAAAGTTTTTTAATAGGCGTTAGGTGCTAATAAGGTTCTTGGCAGATTTCTAAGTGTTTTCGGAATTTAGGTAATTTTTCTATTTAATTAAGTACTGGGTAAATCTTTTTTTTTTTTCGTATATTTAATACCTTTTTAACCGTATACGTTTTTTTTTCTTTTTTGCCTTTACGTTATTTTATACCGTATGTATTTTGATAATATTTATTACTAATTTAAATAAGGAAATATAAAAAACTGGATAAAGTTTAACTTTAAGCGGTATTTTTAATTAATAGTTATTTTTTAAGATTTTCTTAACGATTTTTTATAGGCTAATATATTTAAAATCGAGTTTTTAGTTTAAACGTTTAGTTTTAATATTTTTGGTAATTAGATAAATTATTTTTCCTTTCGAAAAAATTAATTTTTTTAATTTTTTTTAGTTATAATATTTATTTATTTAGTTACGTACGAATTAAAATTCTGTTTTTATTTTTTGGTATAGTTACTTAAATTATTTTAAGGTAAAAATTATTTTAATATTAATTAATTTTTTTTTTCGTAATTTTTTATAAATTTTTAAAGTAAAATTAAAATTAATAATTATTAAAATCGTTTTAATGTTATTATAATAATTGATATTATAGGTTAATTATACGATAAATAATTTCTTAATTTAGTTATTTTGCTTATAATTAATGTAATATTGTAAATATGTTTTTAATATTTAGTTGGTTTTTTCCGTTTATTTATTTATTTATAATTTAAAGGCGTTTAATAAATTATAGTTTAAACCGAATTGTATTATTAAATTTTGTTAAAATTTCGAAATAAAGGTTATATTTTTATTTAAAATAATATTTATTAGTAACTTATATATATTAAATATATATCGGAAAAAAATATATGTTATTTATTTAGCGTTTATGTTTTTATTATAAGGTAAAAAGTAGGAGAATTTTGTGAATCGGTCGACGATTATAAAGATATTATTATAGTATATATTTATAACTGGGTTTTTTAATAAAGGAAATTTCGTAATAAAATCGAAGGTAATTAAGTCCTATGGTTGTTTAGTAATTAATAATGGTTATAATTTTCCGTATGGTTTATATCGTTTAGCTTTTATTTTAATATAGATATCGCATTATTATATAATTTTTTATATGGTTAATTTTATTTTAAGAAAATAATATATTCGTTATAAACGTTTTAGGGTTTTATAGGTCTTTAAATATTTATATAGTTAATATTCGTATATTTTTCGTATTAAATATTTATAATATTTTTTTCATACGTTAATTTTATTTGTTTTTTAATTTTTTAATAAATTATTATAATATTATTTTATTTTTTAATGTATATTTAATATGGATATTCTGATAATATTAATATATCGTTATTATAAATGTTTTTTTGGTATCTAGTTAAATATAGTCTATTATATCTTTACCTTAGAATCTTTTAAATCTGGTTATTTGTTAAAGGTATCCGTTCTGTTATTTTTTAATCTTTTACGATAGATAATAACGTAATTATCGTTCGATTAATTTTTTGGTAATTGCAAAATAAAAGATGTTTTTGTAATTTATATATATTTTCACCCGGTATCAGTTTTTTGTAAGGTAATGTTTAAATTTTTAAAAAGTTTTAATAATAGCTAGGAACTTTTTATTATAAATGGGATAATTTAGTTTAATACCGTATAATTTGTAAAAATAAAAGGTGATAAGGTATAATTTTTTTTTTTTTTTCGTTAGTAAATTATTATTTTTAAAACGAAGTTTAAAACGTTAGTTTTAAGTTTTACTGGTTTATTTAGGTTATATATTATTAAGATAAGTTTGTTAGTAAAAATGTCTTTAAGTTATTAAAAAGTTTTTTTTATAATTTGGGCTTATATAAACTGTTGGTTTTTCTTAGTAAGTTCCGTTAATAGTATCGCGATTTTGCTGAATTGTTATATGAATCGTCGGTAATAATTAGCAAATTTAAGGAATATTTGCATTTTCGTAACGTTAATAGGTATTTTCTAGTTTTTAATTGTAAAGATTTTTTTAAAGTTTATTTTAACGTATTTTAAGGTAATAATATGTCCTAAGTATTCGATTTTTTAAATGTAAAAAATGCTTTTTTTTATATTAATTAAAAGGTTAACGTTTTATAAGGTTTGTAAAACCTTATGAACGTATTTTGTATATTCCTTTTTTATCTTTAAGTAAATAAGGATGTTGTTGAGGTAATATATAATAAAGATATTAAGGTATTTTCGAAATACGTAGTTAACTATCCGTTAAAAAGTTATTGGTACGTTCGTAAATTCGAAAGGTATAATGAGTTATTTAAATAATCCGTATTTTGTTTTAAAAGTTTTTTTTTATTTATTTCCTGGTTTAATTCGAATTTGGTTATATTTTTTTCTTAGGTTTAAAACCGTAAATTATTTAGCGTTTTGTAATCGATCTTTAATTTCGGTAATTAATAATAGTAGTATTTTATTTTTAACAGTAATATTATTAAATTATTAGTAGTTAATAATAAATCGTAACTTTCCGTTTTTTCGTAATACGAAAAATATTAGATACCTTATTAATAATTTAGAACGTTATATATATCCTTTTCGTAATTTATCTTTTAAGTAATTACGAAAAGCGTATAGCTTTATTTCGTTTAAATTATAGATAAGATAAAAAGTAATTATTTTGCCGTTTTTTAGAATTATTTTATAATTTTATTCGTTATATTATAATAATTTCGTATCAAGCTTTTTTCGAAAGAGTTTTTTATATTTGTAATATTATAATAATATTATTGTTATTTATTCTAATGGTTTTTTAAGATATACTTATAGATCGTTATTTATTTATCGAAATCGCGCTTTGATATTCATAATAACGCGTTATATTTTTCTGTTATACCCTTTGCTTTAAATATATCTTATCGTTTTAAATGGTAAGATTTTTATTATGTCCTTATATTTGTATTCATCGTCCTTATTGATCGAATATTAAGATCTTATATCTTCTATATTTTGCTTAATGCTGGGAAGTAAGCGGAAACTTACCTAATTAGTTTCCCAGTTAATTAGCGGATTATATTAACGCAATTATAGTTTTCCTAGGATTATATCGTATCTTGTTAATAAAATAATATTGAAATTAATAATTTATTTTCTTTTTTTAATAAAGGTTTTAAGGTAATTAATCTTACGTTTAACCTATCCGTCGTTATAGGTAAATCTTTGATTTTTGGTATTCTCGATTTTATAAAAGTAATTTTTCTTTTTTTATAGTAGTTTTAACTGATTTATTACCTCCGGGTTGACGTAGTTCGTAATTATTGCTTTATAATTTATTATTACGGTATACCAGTTTTTTTTAATTCGTACTTATATAATAATAATATTATCGCCCGTAGTTTCGATTATCGCGTTTAAAGCCTTTTTAAGGTGTTATAGTTTAATTTTTTTTTTGTTCGCCTGCGGTTTTTTTATAGGTGGCGCTGATTTTTTGGGGTTTGTAAAAGTTTTTGTAATATCTTCTTGTTCCGGTTATTTTGTGCTTGAAGTTTTTTTAGTTAATTTTTTATTCGTGCTATTTATTTTTGCAATTATTTAAGTTATTATCGTATATTTAGTTATTCGTAAGCTTATTCCGTAAAATTTTTAATCGTTTTTTCGTTTAGTAATGTTGTTTACGAACTATCGTTTTCTTATTAGTTGTTATATTTTTTTTCGTTTTCCGAATTTTATTAACTTTTCTTAGTAAAGTTCTTAATTTTTTTTTAATTGCTTTTTTATTCTTTGGATCTGTGGTAAAGGTTAATTGGATGCCTAGGTCGGTAATGGCCTTTTAGTAGTGTTCTCTACTGTTTTTTGGATTAACTCTTTTTCTATCTGATAGTCGCATTATTTAAAATAGCAAAAAAGATCTCCTTATAGATATAACTTTCCAGGTAGCTAACTTTATAATGCCATTTTCTGGTCGATCTTATTTTGATCTATAAATAATTATAGGTATCGGTATTATTATTAATCGTTTTTGTTAACTCCTTTTTATTTTTTAAAGTTAAATCTTTTTTAGTACATTCGGGTTATATACTAGTAGATCATTTTTTTTTTATTTTTGATAAAATTAATATTTAGGTTTATTATAATAAACGGCGTAAATTTTTATATATCGTTCTAGTTTTCCCGGGTACAGGTTTTCCTTTTATTCGTAATGTTTCCGTAGTTATGTAAGAATACAGCCCCCTGTAGCTAAGACAGAGCTAGGACAGGACCCCATATAAATCCTGATACGAGACTGTCCAACAACAGTCGCTGATACGACCCAAGAGGGGTTCGTGGCTCAGTGAGCTAACAATTGGTCTTGAATATCTGACAAGTTACTTCTGTAAAGCTAATTAGTTTTGTTCTTATTATTATTTCCCTTGTTAAAATTAAGTAAGTAATCTTTTTTTAATAAAAATTTTCCACCCTGTAAAATCCTTATACTATTATGCTATTATGTACCGTAATCGGATTATATTAATTAATTTTTTTTATCCTTTTTATTATTTTATTGTTATTATTCTTCGGGTATAAGAATTTAGTTATTTTGTCGTAGTTTCTTGGATGCCTTGTATTAAAAAGTTTTATATTCTATCTTGCTATAATTATAGCACTTAAACTGGGGTTGATTTTATTACTGGACCGTCCCGATTTTTATAAGGCCTGGTTAGGTCCCGTAAAAAATAAAGGACGTAATACGCCCATTTCCTTAGTTGTATTTGTTAAACTTTTATTATAAGGTATATTAGCCCTTTTTTTTTTATCGTTTTTCGAATTATTTATTATCGATTTTTATTATTTCGGTAATATATTTACTTAAAGAAATTAATCGTTTAAGTTTAATTATCTCGTTCTTAACGTTATTTTTTAGTCCTTTATAAAATACGTTAATTAAGGTATTATCCTTTTTATTTACTTATTTTGCTTTAACTATTAAATTCCGGAATTTTATTATGTATTTAAACGCCGTTTTTTTTTTATTGCAGTTATAAGATTTTCTATGTCGTAATGCGTTTTTTATTAAGGTTGTCGAAATTGGTCTTTAGTTTTTTTTTAAAAATTAACGTAATTAGCAAAAAGTTTTTTAATAAACGTTTCTATATTATCTTCCGTATTCTCTAGGTAATTTCTTATAATTGGTTCAAATTAATCGAACGTATGCCCCGTAAGGAATGCTGCGACGGCAAGGATTTTATCCTTAGGATCGTCGAGAGTTAAAAACTGTAGGTATACTTACGTTTAGGTAAGGAAGCTTTAAATATTAATTTTTCTATCGTAAGGCTGAAGTTTTTTAACCTTAATCTTTAAAATGTTAAGGTCTTTCTTAGCCGACTTTTTAAATCGCAAAACCTCCGTTTCTAGTTTTTTAAACTTGTTCTGGAATTACTGATTAACGGTGGTTTTTTTAATGTTAAGGGCTATATTAACAATTCGAATAATTACTTAAAATCTGATAATATTATTAAATAACAGTTTATAACGTATAATAACTAGGTTAATTAATTAATTATTAAACTAAGTTATATAGTTTATATTAATAATTATATTATAAGATTTAAATAATAAAAATAATTTAATTACGTTTAATAATATTAAAAATATTTTAAATAATTAAGTTAAATTATAAATTAATATTTTTTAAATTATAAAATTAATAAATATATATATTTTTCTTAAATTATTATAATTTATTATTATTTAATTTAATCGTTATTAATTAATAACAAGAAGTATTTTATTATATTTATCGATATTTAGCTTTACTTTTACTAAGCAGCTCCGATTACGTAACTTAACCCGTTTAGGTTTTATTTCGGTTTATTAGGACCGTTTCCGAGGCCTCCTCTTTTTAAGGTCGTAATAAGTAAGCTTACTACTTTTTAGTTTTCTAGTTAATAATATTAACTTTCTTAAGAGCTGTATAGCTGCTCCCTAGTAAGTATAATGTAATAATTATAAGAATGACTTTATTTAATAATATTACTTAATTTTTATAATGGGGGTTACGTAAGGAAGCTTATTTTGTGGGTCGCGCGTAGTATGGGGGATATTATTTGTGGATCCCAAAACCTCCACTTTTGGAGGCTTCTATACTAAGTAGGCATTATTTATGAGTTGTGCTATTCGTACATTAGTTTTTTGTATGGGAGACATACATTACTTTTTTTACACCTGCCACCGACCCGCCACCATTTTAGTTACCTTATAACACTTATTACTTACCTTTAAATAACTTAATAATATAACGTTTTTTAAAGGATTTTTATAACTGATTTTAATCCTTATTAACTGTAAATAATAAAATTAAAATCCGTTTAATTTTGCGATTTTTCGTTGCGAAGATACGTATAAGTAAAAAATAAGGTATAGGAGAAAAATACAATTGCAAAAAGAAAAAAGGGGTCGCTTAATGTGTTTTAAATGGTTCAGCCCTATAGCGCACCTTATAGCGCACCTTATAGCGTACCCTATAGCGCACCTTATAGCGCACCTTAGCGCACTTTATAACGTACCTTATAGCGCACCTTGTAAAGTACCTTATAGTATACCTTATAACGTACCAAATAGTGCTTTACTTAATAACGAAAAGAACGATTAATATCTTAATGCGTATATATCGTATAAGGACGATTATTATATGGTATTTGTCGTTTTTATTAGGGTAATTAATTTATCGAAAAAGAAATATAATATTAAACGGGCCGTTAAAAATATGACGGGCCGGTGGCAGGTGTAGAAAAAGTAATGTGCAGCTCCTATTAAAAAACTAATGTGCGAATAGCACAACTCTTATTTATATGCAATAGAGCTCCAACAAATACAGTTTTCTGCAAGAGAATGCTGTACTGGATTGGGCTCTATTACCCCTGCCTGCTTATTTTCTTCGCTCCTATGATTATACGTCCTCACTAGAAGAAGTCAGGATGATAGGCCACGTTAGGAGCTGGAGTCTCGTACTCGCATCCATAACCAACCATGCGACAGACTATATCGCGCCCCCCGGTTCCGCCCAAGGCTCCGTAGCGGATTTTGTCTGCAGGTTTTGGCATCAGGTTTTGACGCCGGCCATTGGGCAAGATACATCATTAATAATGGTGGGCTGTTGTGGCGGTTTGTACACCAGAGCAAAAACCAGCTCCTAAATTAGGCAGGGCGCTCTCCGCACAGTTGAAGGGTTACTTGATGACCTGATAGCGCCATGCCCTTGACATTGCAGACAGCAATGGCTTGGGATGCAAGCCACATTGCACTCTACACTAAACTAATAGGCTAGCAAGGCAAAGGCCCATATTCGCGGATAATTCTGCAGGAGGAAAGAAACATGAGCGCTAGTTGCCGTCACGGCCTTGGCTAGCAAACCTGAGCATCAGCAACAGCGCTGAAACGAGACAACCAACTTCGTGGAGTGGCAAAGTGGCAGCTTCGGTGAAACAGACATTTACTTTGATTGCAATGGCAAGCACACATACGTGTCCGTCCTCCTAAAGAAGCGTGCGAATGGAACATGGGAAGAGTGCATGGAGAACGACTTCATCCACCGTCTCGATACCAGCTTCGTGGGGGACACGGACGCCAAAGAAATGACGGCGATGATGACCGGGGGGGGCTCAAAGATGCCGCTAACGATCTGCTCGGTATCCCGGATGTTGGAAAAGGGGTGGTCTCGGAATAGCGCCGGCCCATCATTCATGCGCCTACTGAGCAGCGTCCGCAGAACTTGCACTCTTTGCTGTTTCTCGAAATATTGTGATGTTGTTTTGAGACCCTGGCCAATAAACCAACGATTGTGCCAATTCCCCGCGACCAGGCGCAGATACCCATAGACGGAATATACGAAGATATCATCGACCCGGAACTAGATGTTATCCTGGATTCTCTCCCGATGTATTCATCCGAGAGCATTCAGGTTCTAGAGAGCCTTACAGGCTCCGGTAGGACATGGTGTCGCACGCGTTCTAGCCGGCGGCGAAGTCGTGCTCTGCAAGGCAGCAGGACAAGTGCTGACTGACGGGAGAATGGAACTTAAGATTGAGAAACTCGCCAGGCTAGAACAGCTTCGGACAAGGGGCGTCGGTTCGAGTCTCGGCGCTGAGGGGTCTTATAAAGTATCCCGAGGGGGAGCATCATGAGCTTTCTGCAGGATTGCGCCTCCTCCGGAACGGGGAGTAACACTCTGGGACATATCGATGTTTCCCACAGGCCTTTGCAACGAAGCAGGAGGGGACAGCGTAGATTACCGAGACCGTTCAATAGCTGCACGAAGCTGGCGTCATCCGGAGAAATGGAAAACCCAATAATGTGCTCATAGACGAAACAGACAATGCTTGGTTGGTTGATTTCGCGGGGTGCTACACATACACTTGGGTGGAGGGGGAATTCGTCGGCGGGGTAGAGGGGGACAAGCAAGCCGTAATTAGAGAGTATCGTCAAGTTACTTGGGGCAAAAGGCCGAATATCTCAGTGTTGAGAAATTTGAAATGTATGAGGCATATGTAACATTGTCATTGACCCCGAAACCCGTTGTATTTTGTCCTCATATCCTATTTGACCGCATTCTAACAGCATTGCCTTGAAACCGGCTAAACTACCGGCTATCGTACGTGTTGTTAAGTATGCAGTCCCAGATCTAGGCCCTTCCCGTGGTCCCATCCATATCCGTATTAAAACATCAGCCGAGAACGGCGGTCGCAGGCCAATATCCGGGTTACTCTACCCCGCCGTGGAAGCGAGATTCCGTTTACCTCCTGAGACCTAGTGGGATTCTACGCCTCTCGTGAAGCAAAAGGGGCGGCTGCATTATGTGGTTCCTCTGGTCACGGGTGAGGAGACATCGGATCATCAAATATGTATAACTAGAGTGACTTGGAGCCGTAATCGACGCATAGTCTATCCCAATTAATAGTATTCTTAAGTATATTCACCCAGTATAACCCCCATGATGATCCTTCTTACAGCGGTGGTCCTTCTCGCTTCGGCCTTCGGGCTGGCCTGGGCGGAGGTCGTCAAGCAGGGCTCGACGTGCACGGTGACGCCGAGCGGGACGTCGGACGACACGCCGCAGATCCTCAGCGCGTTCCGGCAATGCTCGACGGACAGCTCGATCGTGTTCCGCGAGGGTACGTACAACATCCGGCAGGTGATGGAGACGACGAACCTGCGCAACGTGTCGGTGGACATCCTCGGCCGCTGGGTGTGGAGCGCCGATAACCTGCAGTATTGGATCGCCAACACGCTGCCCGTCGAATACGCAGGTCTCCACACGGCATGGAAGCTCGGCGGCACCGACGTCTCGGTCCGCGGCCACGGCCGCGGCCTCTTTGATGGCAACGGCCAGGTTTGGATTGACGAAAATCGGAATGGTAGTAATCGTCGTGGGAGGCCAATTAACCTTACGATATGGGCCGCAAGGTCCATCCTGGTGGATGGGTTGTCGTTCAGGATGTCGCAATTCTGGCATACTTTCGTAGCCTACAGCCAGAACGTCACCATGACGAACCTCGACATGAACACTACGAGCAGCTCGCAGTGGACGGCGGTCAACACTGACGGCATCGATACTTGGAACTCTAGGGACGTCTACGTCGCCAACTGGAGGGTTGTTTCAGGTGATGTGAGTTACTTACCCCTAATCACCGCTAAGTCCAGCTGGAACGGAACGGGCGATAGAAGACGACATGTGACCCCTGGAATAACGTAGCTGACCAACCCTGCTCGCAGGACTGCCTCTCCGTCAAGGGAAATAGCACCAACATCGAGTTCAGGAACGTGACGTGCTACGAGTCGGGGTGTGCGGTGATCGGGTCGATGGGGTCGAACGCGAGGCAGCCGGACTACGTGGACAACGTGCACTACGAGGACATCCGGTGCTTCCACTCGTCCAACGCGGCGTGGATCAAGACGTACCCGGGAACAGGCCACGTGCGGAACGTGACTTTCAAGAACATCGAGTTCGAGGACGTCAACCAGCCCGTCTACATCACGCCCTGCACGTACTCGGGCCAGAACTGCGACTCCTCGCGCGTCTCCATCGAGGACGTCAGCTGGATCAACGTGCGCGGCACCAGCCGCTACAACATCGCCGCCGGCATGTACTGCTCGGCCGCGGCGCCCTGTCGGAACCTCCGCTTCGAGAACGTCGACATCAGGCCCAAGAACGGCGGCGCCGCCAAGGTCCTCTGCTCCAACATTCAGAACCAAGCCACCATGGGCTGGCAGTGCACGGGGACCTGCCCGGCGAACTGGCCGCAGCAGCTGAACGGGAACCGATAGGCGGGTTGCGGGTGATCTGGAGAAGAGTTTGTAAATAGCCGTAGGGTTTTCCGTTAGGTAGTGGTAGCGACTCTGTGAATGTATTGCGCTGATCTGCGCTTAGGTCACCATATCTTGCATAACCACCATATAGCCACCCGGGCTGTCTGTGGATAAAGGAACAATGAGTCTAACACCTTTAGAGTTGGGCTTGGTTTCAGAAGGCGTTGGATGTGGAGGCCGAGCGTACGGTGGTTGGGGGCCTCTAGGAGGTCTTTTAAATGAAGGCTGACCAGGAATGTGACAGTAGGGGTAAAGGGATGAGCTGTTAAGAGGACTCCCGCTAAGAATCATAAATGGGTTCTATTCTGGCATGTTGTATTTCGGATTTCAAGGCTAGACATTTTGGAACCTTGCGGGAAGCATCAGGGACAGAAATGATGCTTGAAAAGGACGGTAGTGGTAGGAGTTAAAGAGAATCCACCAGGCAGACTCAAATGAGGCAGACAACTCCCACGTAGATAGGGATGTGTCCCTGTGAATAGGAAAGCGGCGCTTGAAACACAAGTTTTTGTAATGATATCAATTATCGAGTACTCCATTGTAGGGGGTATGAAAGGGCTCAAGCTTTATTTCATCAAACTGGTCATCCGATGGCTTGATGGTCTCCTAGGCGCTCCCGAGTTCAATCATATCGATCGTCCCGAAAGGGCGATATCAATTTGGGCAACTATGGCCTGTTACCCCGTAGTCCGTCCCGCAACAGATGGTGTCCACACCACGGACAGTCGTCAGAGATGGGATGAAAGGGCACGTCTCAGAAGCGCCCTAGCCGCTTCCAAAATGCATTAATCATGAAGAGGTTTGCGGTGAGACGAGGACAACGCTATCACCTGGTTCGGGATGTTATGTACCGACCTCACTCATGGCGGGAACGGGCTCATACCTCGGACAAACAGCATCTCTGATTTCTTCGTGACGGTCTAAAATGGGAATCAGTATAGAACTAGCATGCGTGATAAGGTCCAAGAGAACCGACCCTGATATCATCCTTTTCGTCATCATCATCATCCACAACGTAGATGGTCTCTATGACATCGCCAAGCACTAGGTTCATATGGCTGTCGTAGGCCTGAAAACATCCGTCAGCGCTCGAAATGCACTGGCCATGCACGGTCTTGGTAATACGTACGTGGAGTCGACCCTTCAATTCCCTATCACCGCGCAGCTTCACAAACACCACCTCGTCTAGTAACAGCCGCACTAGGTCAAGGGGCTCGGACACGGAGCCTCCAGTGGGCCCATCCTCAGTGTCGGCCATTCTGCTGCGACCGACCGGATCTGTCAACCAAGTCGCAATCTAAAATACAGCTTATGGTACGTTAAGAGTGACGAGGTGGGTTGTGTCGAGAGAAGGTCCTCACGTGCGTATGAGTTGGTAAGTGCCCTTGTAGTCAGCCGTGGGATAGTGGGTGAGGTGCTGTTGTGGCTGGAGAGGCATAAGGCAATTTTAGGTGGGGTGCTAAACTCAGTCTCGGGAGCTATGACCCAACACACGGAATATATCAGCTGTCAGGATCGTTTGCCGGTTGTCAGCAACGTACCCTCATCCTTTCAAGCCGAACTGCTTGCTTGGGTACTCTACAACGTCTCAACCTCTTCACCAATTCCAGTTCAGCAACCAGACCATCGTGGACAGCCACTTTAAGGTTCCGGCCGTCTACGCGAGGCATGTCATGACCGGCCCACCTCCCCGTATCAATGATTGTGGCTTCTTCCGTGGTGGAGCTGACAGGCACTCGAGTCCTCCGCCATCGATCTCCTAGGGGAACTCCCTCGCGAATAGTCGGCCTTCGCCAGCACCGATGTTTTCAGCATGGCGCACCATCGCGTGTTCGTCATTATGTCACTGTCGTAAAGGGAAGCCATTCTTCCATTAAGAGTGTCTCCGGCCATGGTCACGCGACGCTCAAGAAGCCCGTCGTCGCTATCACGGACTCGGAGTACGCCCTAATCCAAGATCTGCTTGATCGTTCTCCTAGCGGCTTGCCCAAAACCGATAACGCCCAAAGAGCGTCATATATCGCCGGATATCGCCATGTTGTACAGTCAATTGCGCCGTTGGCAGCTGCTTCCCAAGGCACTGATGATACCAATGGCGTGTCTGCGTTGGAAAGTCAGTCTGCTTACCAGCAGTTGCCCAAGCCATTCCAGAAGGCTATCCAAGCGATGCAACATAAAGATACGCGGAAAATATTGATATCATTGCGGCAGATTACGATGCTTCCCGAAGATGAACTTCATAGTGCAATCGCATCCATGCCCAGAAATACATTTACCGAGCTCCTGCGGTCCCTGGATCCGTTCACGATTTCTAAGGATGCTGACCCGACAGACGGGACCTATATCGCGCCGGGCATGTTTACAATGCTGAATATGGAATCCACAATCGACGACTGGGGAGTCCGCAAGCTTTACGTGCGGCTTCTTGAACGAATGTTGGTGTTGATGAAGGCTCTGAAGGCAACTGGACAGACTCTAAATGCCGAAGAATATACTTATCTGATTCGGTGTGCAGGTGCCGCATCCGACATCGCCACTGCGAAGTGGTTATGGCGCGACATGGACCGTAGCGGGACCACCTTCTGGCGGCAAACCGGACTGTACAGTGAATTCGTGAAGGCGCGCTTTCTAACGGACGCGATATATACCGGCTACGACAAGACGAGAGTTATGGTCCTTCCGCGCAATCTACACAGGTCCAAACTGCGGCTTGTACCTCGCCGGCTCCGTCAGCTTGAGCACTTACGACTCAGCACTAGGCTGCGCAAGTTCCGATTTGGACTGAATAAGCTGAGCGACCATGCCGAGGATCTCTCCCGTACCCTAAGAAAGACACTGCCACCTCTGCGGCTGTTCCTTAGAGTACACCTCGACGGCCATATAACCTCCGAGAGGCTTCTATGCCACTTCATGATCGCGTTTGCCCGCACCGGGTCCCTCCGCTTCATCGGCTCTCGGATTCTTGAAGATTTCTTTGCCATCAGGGTTGAGGGCCTAAATCTCGACAAGTTCACAACTGGGCCTGCAAGCTGGAAATTCAAGCCCCCGTTCTTTCGCATTCGACCTTCGGCCCAGCTAATGCACGCGGTCGTTGAATCGTACTGCTGCAACTGCGAGATCGCCCTCGCCGTCCAGATCGTCGACCAGATCTCGAGCAAGTACCAGATTCCGATCCCGCCAGCGGTGTGGCGCAGCCTGCTGGAGTGGACGCACATCGCCAGCTCGCCGCCGGTGTCGACGGCGTGGAAGAAGGCCGGCATGCCTTGGAAGGTCCCCGCCAGCACCGCCGTGGAGATGGTGTGGAGCACAATGACGGGCCCACCCTACAACCTCCAGCCCACTTTCAAGGAGTACGGCATCCTGATCAAGAACCTCCTAGGCAGAGGCCAGCTCGAAAGGGCCATCCCATACCTGCGCGAGGCTCGCCGGCTCTATGACGCCCGGTGCCACGAGTTCGAGGACTCCGTCTTCGAGTACATTCAGACACTGCGCGACGGCGCCGATGCCACGCGCGCCCTGCACCGCCACGAGTGCGCCCGGTTCGCCAAGCAGGCCGCCTGGTACGACATGCAGACGTGGTGCCGGCGGCTGCTGCTCGCCTGGCGGCCGCTACCGCCGCGCACTTCGGGCACGCGCGCGGGCGCGGGGCCGCAGGACTTCGATCAGCGGTTCTCGCACGAGCGCGGTATCCCGGACTTCGTGCGCGAGTTCCGCGACTTCGTGCCCAACCCGGCGCTCTACCGCACGCCCTCGGGGTACGTGCGGCTCACGGACCCGGCGGCGCCCTTCGCGCGCTCCGTCTTCGTGCGCCGCATGCCGCTCGACGTGCCCATGCTCGCGCGGAGCCCGCTGGAAGGAGGACGGAACCACTACCACTGGCAGCTCCGCCGCGTCCGCCAGCGCAAGGTCGCCGTCCTCTCGGCGCACTCGCTCGCGGCGCAGACGGCATCGAGGCTCGATCCCCTCATCCTGCTTAGTGGCGACCTGGACACGTTTAGGACTGTGAGGCTTCCTAAGAGGAGAGGGGTGGGCCCGCGAGGGCAGGTCGTGGATGGGGAGCCGGTGGCGGGTGCGGATGAGTTAGAGTATGGCGATTATGACGATTAGCTGTCTGTCTCCCTGGCTGGGAGTCCGTGGCGATAGGATGCGATGTAAGGCAGATGCAGGGCATTGCTAATATCTGCCCAGACATTGTATGTGTCCATATTTATATCGGTGTTGTGTAGATATGTACGGGTCGGATGTCTGTATATACATCATATACGAGCTAAATATCGCTCCCTCTCAAACCGGCTTGTATTATTCATCATATGACATTTCGCAGTAGGTGGTCGTACGTATATTGATGCACGTATATGTACAGTTTTAATGTACAGTTTTAATGGCTCCTTTTCGCCTGCTACGTCTTCACGGCTTCAGCCGCTCCAGCCTCAGATCGTTGATATACATATAGCGACTCAGCGCGATCCAGCCCCAGCGGAACCACACCATCTGCGACTTATGCGCGTCCGTCATGGCGCGCCTCGCCGCGCCGTACGTCTCGCGCCCACCGCCGAACAGACCGCTCATGCTGACGAGCACGCGCGGGTTTCCTCTGTCGCTCTTCTTTCCCGTCCCCTTCTTGCTATTCTTGTTGTCGCTTCGTCCGCCGCCCAGCAGCACGGCCGCGGACACGACGGGGATGGTGAGGAAGGCGTCGAGGAAGGCGGCGTACTTGCGCCACACGGGCACCGAGGTCAGCGTGTACAGGTCCACGGGCGCGGCCCACCCGGGCCTCGAGAGCGACGAGACGAAGGACCGGGCCCCGTGGTACAGCGAGATGTGGTTCGGGTGCGAGGACACGCCGCCGGAGTCGAAGGTTATCAGCGCGTCGATCGTCGCTGTTGGGCCGGCGGCGGTAGTGGTGGCGGATGAGGATGTAGAAGAGGAGGGTGGTTGCCGAGGCGCGAACGTGGAGCGTAGGAGGTCGGCGATCCGCGTCGTGTCCCAGGTCTGCGTCATCGAGTCGGGGAAGTCCCTGGGGAGACGCGCCAGTCAGTCGCGCGCACGTCAGACAACGCCAAACCAAACCAGAGCCACAATCCAATGGAGGCTCATAACGGGCGAGACACTCACGGACTATCCACAATATAAACATCCTCCTCGGCCCGCAGCCCCAGCAGCACGGCGCTGCGCGCGAGCTCGCGGCGCCGCGTGTCCCCCAGCCCGTCGGCGTCCCCCGTGCTCAGGCACAGGATCTTCACGTGGTTCCCGCTCTCCGGGCGCGTCAGCGACAGGACCGTCGGCGCGAAGAACATGGCCTCGTCGTCCGGGTGCGCGATCAGCAGGCACACGCGCCGGCCCCGCAGCGTCGGGAACCGCGTCGAGGCTACTGACGCTGTGTAGATGTAGAGCAAAGGCAGGGCCACGGCGAGGAGGGCGAGGGTCGGGAGGGGGGCTGGTGCCTCCATTGCGTGCGTGAGACTGGGGGTTTTCCGGGTTTGCTGGGTCGGCCTGAAGATGGCTTTTGTTAGTTAGAGGCGCAGGTTGCAATTGCTCTAAATTGCGTGCCCTCCCAGCCGATGGGGATGGAGAGCAGTACGTAGCGCAGCGTATCAGGATAAGTGATGCTGCGCAAATGGCACCCAAGGCGGAGTAGAACGTACGGTAGACGATGGCCTCGTGGGAGGCAGAAGCTGTCGAGCTCCGACTCGGAACATATGACGTCCGGATTGGAGTGCCGGGTACCTACCGTAGGCCGAGAGTACCTAGAGCTCCCTCTGACCCGCCCAGTGGTTGCCCTATCATAGTGGGGTACTGCAGTGCCGGAGAGCCCCCTAAGCCATTTGTGATAACGACAGCTCCAGGCGCCACTGGAACAAACCCATTGGACAATGGATCAACCGGAACCCCACTAGGCTTCATAGCTGTAGTAAAGTAAACTACGTACATGTAGATATTACTCCAAAATATGGTTCCAATACGAGCAACTTAACCTCTCTATACTTCTTGGATACCCATCCAAAATCGAGACCTTAAAACTTACACAATGGTACGCACGCGAAAGGAGAGGAAGGCGGAGAATACCATCAAACTCCAGCAGCCCGATAGGTCCGGCCCTACGGGACCGACCCTGCTGGAGCTTGCCCAGGAGCGCAAGCTCTTCGAACAGGCGGATCGGAAACAGGGTAAACGGCGTTCGAAGGAGGACGACGATGACGACAATGCAGCCATCCCGCCAACAGTAGATAGGATCATGGATGCGATACTCTGGACCACCAGCCTGGCCATGTTACACTTCACCTTCGACGTTCTTGTCCAACGTCAGTATGCTATGGAGATCTCGTGGTCACAGATCGCGACGAGGACAGTTCAAGCCTTTGCCGGTGAGTTATATACGGTCCAGCGCATATCCGCGGTGTGCCCTATTATTAGCTGACCGAGTCTTCCCCCGAACAGTATTCTTTTTGCTCGTTTACGTGCTCCACCCCCACTCCTCGTCGCCGGTGCTATTACCGGGGCTGCCTCTGAGATATCAGGACCATCTTCGACAAGCTATCTTCTTTGCCGCGAGTATTTACACGGGTTGCTACCTTATATACATAACAAATGAGTTCGGGTATATGGCTATTCTCAAGCGATCGCCGCCGCTCGGTTGCCTCTGGATCTGGTCCGTCTTCGAGCTCAACCTGCCTCTTGCCGTTCTCTCTCTAGCTTGTGCTGCCGGGTTCTTTGTCCAGGGTGGTTACACGATCAGATAATTATAGGATAGGATGAAGGTCAGTACGGACTAGCGAGATCCAACGCCGTGACATTGTGTTGCGTCCGTCGGCCCTTTCGATTTGGACTGCGTTGGATCTGTGAGATTGAAAGCCCTTAGATGGGCCGTGGTGAGGGATTTTAACCCACTTGGCCAACCGGATTCGATATATGATTGCGTATATCATGTTCTCCATATGGTGAATACCTGTCTTCTCAGCCTCGATGACGCCTTCAAGTTTCGTGGGATTGTTATTAACCACCCAATCTCACGAATTACTACGATGCGCCAAGTCGCGAACCATCGTGAGAAATCGTTAGCGGCGTTAACCCAAGTCGGCTGGCCGGCTAGAGTACAGCAAGGAGATCAGGCCGCCATGCCACCTTGACAACACCTGCAAGCACCGTGCCGGTGTGAGTACATTGGAGGATCTAATGACCTTGGATAATCCGCTTTTCAGAGGGCTCGCTACCTGGGAAGGGTACTTAAAACACAAAAAGGACCGTTCATCAAGAGCATTGGGGCATGTATCGCTGACGCAGTGGATGCATGTTTCCAAGAGATTGAGTACAGGCAGTTTAATTTCGCGTCCAGCATGTCCAGTTATTAGGGTGTCGGGGTTAAAAATCCCACAAGGGTGAATCAGTGCCTGGTGATGCATTCTCTTCCTCCACAAACCAACATTTTTTCTTCCCTCCTGTATGCAGCAAGGGTTTGGATTTGCATTTTGCCTAACTGAGATGAGACCCTGCCTGGCATTCAACGCAGCCCTCTCCCGCATCAGCCCCGGAGATTATTTTCATTCGAATTGGCAGCCACGTCACCTCGACGGCCACAATGAACTCCCAGCTTTGGGGCACAAAAGTCCATATCCTCCGCTCCCCTGGCGGTCGTCGCGGGCGGCATTGCCCCCGGTCTCCTCTGTTAAAGATAGGTTGAATACCAGTTGGATTCCATACTAAGCGACCAGCCTTGAGGCTTTGGGGACTACACATCTATATAGACACAAGTAGTGTGGGGCGTCATTACGCCTATTCTAACATCCTCGACCAGCTCCAGCAGCCTGCCCTCGAGCCTGAGCAAGTCGCGCCGTTCATCGCGAACTTTGTACATATGGTACTCCGGTTTGAACTCGGCGCCAGCCCGTTCCCCGGCCACCCTGACGAGCCCCGAAAGCCATGCCGACTCGGTCTCGGCCCAGCAGTATTCCCGGTCGCCGTTCCGCAGATACGTGATGCGCGCGTAGCCGCAGCCACGACGGCCACCACGAACGTGAGGATCCCGGGTCACGTTGGTCGTGACAAGTCCATTGGGAAGACGGGTTGTCCCATTGGTCACATATGCATGCATTAAAGACATATTTTCCAGTGATTCGGGAGCCAGGGACCGGATGCATCGATGGTGGTTGTGTACGCTTCCCTAGCCCCGGGATTACGACCCTCCATGATCACAGGTCCTGGTGTTAGAGCACGTGATACCCCTATTCATAGACCATGTACAAGTCTCCTGGTAGGGTTGTACCGCAAGTCCACCGCGCAGTTCAACCTCCTGGAGCGCATATGGGTATATGTCTCTATATGAGGATGCCTCGTCGAGCTGTCAATGGAGCGAATTAGCGTTACATTAGGCTTTGATAGGACCTTTGGCAGTTGTTATTCTGGGAAATTCAGACAATCTGGTCGAGCTGATCCAGTTGAGACAAGTAGGGAATGGGAACTCCCCCCTAGCTTTTACACCTTTAAACGTATAGCTACACTCTGTTTTCCTGACTTCTTTGCCAGCCACCACTCATTCAAGAAGGGGGAAGCAATCAAGCATCAGAAGAAATTGCCACACTTCCTTAATTCTCATTTGACTCAGTTCTTTGGTGTGGGAAGCAATCAGAAGGCGCTGGTAAGCACCATGAACAGGGTCGACTGCCCCGTTGGTGGTTTGTGTGCGCATGATACCTCTTGCCTTGTTTATCAGGGACACGTATCTTCGGGACGAGTCCGGTGACGACAACTGTTACATTGTTCGGGTGATCCAACTTCTTAACAACATCGATCACACGCCCATTTTAGCAATCGACTCCCACTTTACACCGTATCTGCACACCAAATTCCTAACTCTTTTCTCAACGGAAATCACAAAATTCTACTTCACTCTACAAAGATCACAGCTACGACCACGTTCTTCAATCGGCAGCGTTGCAGAGCAAGAAGCAAATCAAACAAAACTAATACGATCACCATAGCGCACTGGGTTTTTTCCACTCCTGCAATACCTTCAACGCCATCAATCAACGCCAACGATCAAGACACAGAGAGAGAAGCCTGCCCAAGGAACGCAACCATGCCATCCAACCCCTACACCACG